>SMMQ01001914.1:4935-18790 GCA_008271595.1 [Pythium] brassicae (nom. inval.) | reverse complement strand
TCTGTCGCGCGCGCTGCTGCGCGAGGCGCGCGTGGTGGTGCTGGACGAGGCCACGGCGTCGATCGACCACGCCACGGAGCGGCGTCTGCAGGCGACGATCGCGCGCGAGTTCGCGTCCGCGACGGTGCTGACGATCGCGCACCGACTGGCGACGGTGCTCGAGAGCGACCGCATCTTGGTGCTGGACGGAGGTCGCGTGGTGGAGTTCGACACGTCGCGGTCGCTAGCTCAGAAGGGTGCGGGCGGGGTCTTCTACGAGCTGGCGCGCGAGGGCGGGTACTTGGACGCACTTCTGTGAAGCAAGCGAGCAGTGCTCAGATGATGAGAGGCAGATCGAGTCGAATCGTCGGGTAGTAGGCTTTATCGCTGCCACTGCTTGGTTGACATCGATCAAGTCGACAGTCTCAGGTGGAATGTGTGGAGTGGACTTCAGTGGTTCCGTCGAGGTCTTTTCTTCACGTCCAAAGCGGCAACTCGAACCCGAGATGCACCTCGCTCCGAGTCGTACGAGTGTCGCTCGGGACAGGGACGCTTGGAACAGTCGAAACGGAGGATAGCACTCGCTGCCGTTCGCTTGCACACGACGAGATGGATGGCACGCCATCCAGACAGGAACTCGGGCAGCAGCGCGCGTAGGTTGGTGTTGCTCGTGGTCTTCTTGAACTGTCTGTCGCTCTTGCTCGTGTCGAACACGACGTCCCCCTAGAAGTCCATTGGGCGCGTGATCTCGAGTGCCACGTCCTTGATCGACACCTTTCCGTCCTCGCCCACCGACAGGATGATCGGCTCGACACTGTCGTACTCGTCGAGCACCCACAGCAGAAGCTGTGTTAGGTCGCGGCTGAAGGTGAATTGCCGCAGCGGCTATCCGGAGCCTCAGATCGTGAACGGTATTCTGTCGCGCTTCGCAACGTGGCACTTGTAGATCAGTCCCGTCACAACGTGGCCGTCTGCGATACTGGGGTTGTCGTGCGGCCCGTACACGTTCGTGAGGGATCACGGACGTGAAGCGGCAGCCATACTGGTCTGCGTAGCAGCGGTTCATGGTGTTGATGAGGCGTTTGGCCATCGCGTATCCCTCGTTCGAGCGGTGTGGGCGGCCCTCGTGTAGCATGCTCTCGGCAACCGGATAGGGTGTGCGGTCCGGGAACACGCACGTCGAGAGGCACGACACGAGCTTGCGCACGCCGACAATGTGGCTGTAGTGCAGCACGGCGTCGTTGATCGCCAGGTGGTCGCGGAGAAAGTCGACCTAGTAATTGAGGTTGCTAAAGAGCCCGCCGACGCGCGCCGCCATGTGCATTACGTGAAGTACCGAAGTGTAGTGGGGCGAGGTGGCGAGACGACGATAAGAAGTCCAAGCCTTGCCCACTCACTGTGAGGACGACGGATCGTCCTCAGAGCTGGTACATCTAGGAGATACCGAGTCTGTCTTAGAGAGCCTCTGTAGCAAGAGCTGTGAGGAGCGGCTTGGAGAGTCTCACTTCTACTTCTGCATCTACCAAGAGAGGCAAGGATCCCCGGGGATAATCAGCTCCCCAGCTCGTATTCCGGTCCGTGGTACACAACACGAAGGAAACAAAGGAGATCCTGTTGATATTTGGGTGTAGATCCGAATTAAACACCATGTTTTTATTTTTGAGAATTAAATTTGGGATACTGAAAATTGCGTTGTGGTGTGGTGGACATCAGTGTAATCAAAAGCTGCAGTTTACAGCATGGAACTAATAGCAGCCAATCAGAAACGCGAGACCAATGCCCTAAACCTAGAACGCGCCAGTGGGAAAGCTCTCAGTGTTCTTCAGTGCAAGATTCTCAAAAGCGACGGTTTTCTATGTGCGGACCCGCCTGTCCAACGTTATCGACTTGAAGAGGGTATGAACTTGAGGGAGTGTAGTTGCGTTGTTATATCACATGAGCGAATCAAATCGTGTTGCTGTAGTAAAGTCAAACGTGTTGTCGTAACGCATATAAACACTATCATACAGACTTTCTATGTTTGCCAGGTTGCGATTTCCAGCCAGGAGCCACCAAATACGCGGAGTCCTATTCGAGTGGCTGGCGTTCGCCGTTGCTTTTCAGAAGCGCAGATTGCCTCGAGCCCGACATTTGACGAAAGCGCCACCACGCACGCCAGCATGTCTCTCACGAAGGAACAGCACGACGAACTCTGCGTGTCATACGCCTCGCTGCTGCTCTTCGATGGCGAAGCCGAGATCACCGCGGACGCCATCTCGACCGTGATCGCCGCGTCGGGCAACGACGTGGCGCCGTACTGGCCGGGACTCTTCGCGCAGCTGCTGGCCAAGAAGGGCAAGGTGCTCGAGCTCATCTCGTCGGGCGGCCCGTCGGGCGGTGCCGCGGTTGCTGCGGCCGGCGCGGCTGGCGCGGCCGGCGCCGCGGCAGCGGTCGAGGAGGAGAAGGAGGAGGAGGAGGAAGCCGTACGTGCCGCGCTGCTTGGGTGCATCGTATTATTGCCCGCGCTGTGTGTGTGGAGAGCGGAGAGATGGCTGCCTGCGTGCCCATTGCTCTTCCTCTCTCTGCGCGCGTGCGCGTGTGTGACGACAGAGGGTGATCGGTGGACTCACACGCGTGCGTTGGTTGAATGTGTGCGTTTTGCAGGACATGGGCCCGGGCATGGACATGTTCGGCGGCGGCTCGGACTACTAAGCGGCCGCGCGCCACCCTCGTCTCCCTAGATCCTGCGCAGTGGCTCGCGCCTCGCGGTGCTAATCAACTGTAAATGGACATCGGCCACCGTCTGTTGTTCCGGCGTCCCCAGCACCCCCGCCCTGTCGTAGTCGGCGCTTCTTCCTCCGCCCGCTCTGCTCTGCTGTCGTGACGCGCGCGTGTGTGCAAGCAGAGAGGCACCAGGTCGAGTCACACGTGGCAAAAGCCGCGAGTGGGTGAGCAATCCCACGGTCCCTGACAGCGCTACAGGTACCGCAGGGCAGCGAGTGGCCTTCAGACGAGCCATCACAGGTCGGCAGTCGAGCGAGCGAAGTGAGTCCTCTCGAAGACGGCGGCACAGGTCGGGATCATACACAGCGTCCTGAGCAGCAGCAGCAGCAGGGGGCTGGAGCACGATCCTCCGAACAGCAGAGACGACAGAGGCGAGCAAAGCGGAAGCAAACAGGCAGCCGAAGGGGAGGGGGCTTGTGCATCCTGTCACACTGTCGCAGCCACTCACTCTTCTTGCCGCTGTGACCTCTCTGCCCATGGCGACGAGGAGCCGAGCGGTCCCGGCCTCTTGGCTTCCGTTCCATTCTCCCAGTGACTCTCCTTTGTCGGGTCGTTGCCTTCCCACCTCCGCCACAGGTTCCGACGAGATCTGTTGTTCATGTCCTGCTCGCTCTCGTGCGTTGTCACCACCGCACTCGAGCTCTTCAGGTTGGCACGTGCGATCTGTGGAGCGCCACCACGCATTACGATCGGTTTATAAAAATTTAAAATTTCCCCTCGCTGCTCAAAACTCTGGGCATACAAATTTCAACATAAAATTCCAGCCCGCCAAACCCCAACACGCGCTTCCCGCCACTTTACTCCCGACCGACCGACCACCAAGGGCGAGCGATGCACCGGCGCGACGGTGGCGGCGGCGGCGGCAGCGCCGCTACGCTGCGCTCGCCGAGCGCCAAGTGGCGCGCGCGCGGAGCGTCCGACCCGTTCGCTCTCGCCGCGTTCAGCGGCAGCAGCAGCAGCACGCGCGACCACGACAACGACAGTGAGACCGGCGCCGAGGACGAGCACCAGTGGCGCGACTCGGCCGCGTTCCTGCGCGATGTGGCCGCCCCCGCGCCGCCCATGCGCGGGAAGGAAAACCTGGCGCCGCTGCGCCGCAACGTGCACGTCTTTGAGCGCTCGGGGGCGCCCGCCGTCGCGCTGGCGTCGCCGTCGCGCACGCGCGGCCGGGGTGCTGGCCGCCGCCCGCCGCGCGCGCCGCCGACGCCGTCCAAAAGCGGTCGCGCGGCGCAGTTCACGGTGCTCGGCAAGCGCCCGCTTTTGGACGCAGCGCAGCGCCCGCACGAGGCGTGGGAGGCGACCACCGACCCGGCGGACGACGGCAGCGAGGCGCAGCGCGCGACAGGCAACGCGACGCTGGTCGTGACCGACGCGGCGAGCGCGCCGCACTTGGGCTTTGGCCGTGTGGCCGTGAGCGACCGCAAGACGCTGCAGCTCACGCTGCTGAACCCGAGCGAGCTCGGCCACGCGCGCATCAAGTACGACGGGTACGCGCTCGAGCCGACAGAGGGCGGTGCGCGGGGCGATCGGGGCGACAAGACGCGGTTCAAGTGCGACCTGCACGTGTGCGTCGTGCCGGCCGAGGGCTCTGTGCTGCTGCGCATCACGTTCGAGCCGCTGCCAGAGGACGAGGAGCGCGCGGTCGTGGCGCTCCTGCGCTTCACGGTGAACGACCGGCACCGGCTCACGTGCCGGCTCACAGGCTACGGCGTCGCGCGCGCGCTCAAGAAGTCGCGCTTCCGCGGCCACGGCGCGTTCGCGCTCCCTGGCGTTCGCGACAGCAACAGCAACAGCGGGAGAAGCGCGGCGTCGGGCAGCGTGCTCCAGATCTCCACGACAATGGACGACGACACCAACGATAATGGCAACGACGACAGGAAGGCGACAGGTCAGCGGCCAGAGGCGCCGCCACGCCGGCTGAAGCGGCGCGAGCCGTCGTCGCTGGTGATGGACATGACGCCCCCGCGCCGCGCGCGTTCGAAGCGGCTCCGCAGCGACGCGACGCTGTCCGCGTCGGCGCCGCTGGCGCTGGCCGAGTCTGGGGCGGCGGGTGTCGGCTTTGGCGGCTCGTGGTGGAGCCAGCGCAAGACCGAGGACGACGCGAACTGGATGGCCAAGCAAGAGGAGGGCTTCACCAAGTGGATGAACTACGTGCTGCTCGGCTCGCACGCGCCGCGCGTCCTGGAGGCGGACGACGCCGAGCAGCGCCCGGCGGAGGGCCCCGCGCGGCGCCGGTTTGACTTCTCGTCGCTCCGCGTGCTCGCGCAGACGCGGCTCGAGGGCTCCTGGACGCGAGCCGCGAGCGAGATCTACCGCGCGCCGGCGATGGACCGCGTCGCGCTCGCCGTGCAGCACGAGATCGCGGCGAAAAAGCTCGCGTTCCGCGTGGACCGGCCGGTGTACGCGGACGTCGGGCTGCAGGACGAGCTGCTCACGCTGCTGAACAACTACCACCCAGTGTGGCTCCGGCTCGGGCTCGAAGCCGTGCTCGGCCAGCGGGTGCTGCGCGACGAACGCTGCACGCTGCGGTCGCTCTTCGCGAGCGGCGCCGCGCCGGTGCGGATGCCGCGTGCGCTGCGCCGCACTGTGCTGCAGCACCTGGTGCACGACACGCACGTCGCGCGCAAGTTCCGGCTCGTGAAGAACCTCAAGACGCCGATGGACGGGTCCCTCGGGCCGAGCGACGCCGGCTCGGGCCGCCCGCGCAAGAACCTGTTTGTGAACCGGAAGAAGAACATCACGGGCCGCGAGTACTTTGACGCGCTCACCGCGCGCTTCGTGCACAAGTTCCTCATGCTCGTCAAGTTCCTCGACGCCGCGGTCGCGAGCCGCGCGGACAAGTTCCTGCACTTCCCGTGCCTCTTTCGCGTGTCGGCTGCGTCGGCGACAACGACAACGACAGACGCCGACACGCTGCAGCTCAAGAGTTCGCAGGCGGTCGTGTCCGAGTTCTGTCGCCTCTTCCTGTCGAGCGAGGGCCGCATCGACAAGCACCTCAAACAGCTCGGGTACGAGCTGTCGCACCAGCAGACACCGCTCGACGAGGTCGACGTGCAGATCAGGAACCTCGCAGTCGACCTGCGGGACGGCGTGCGGCTCGCGAAGCTCATGGAGGCGCTGACGTCGTCGGCGTCGGCGTCGTCGTCCAGCGACGCGGTGTCACCCGCGACAGCGCCGCTCTCGAGCTTTCTGCGCGTACCGGCGCTCTCCCGCTTGCAAAAGGTGCACAACGTCGAGATCTGCCTGCACTTTCTCCAGGAAAAGTGCGGCCCGGACGTGCTCGCGAGCATTAAGCGCGCAGTGCCGACGACGACAGCGACGAGCGCCGCGGCGCTCACGTCCGCGCTGAGCGGCCGGCGCGCGCGGTCGGCGTTCGCGAGCCTCCAGGGCCAGGCGGACGAGAAGCTCGTCGAGACGCTCGCGAAGGACATCGTCGACGGCCACCGCGAGAAGACGCTGGCGCTGCTCTGGACGCTCATCAGCTGCTTCCAGCTGCGCTCGCTCGTCGACACGGACGCTGTGCGGCGCGAGATCGCGTGCATCCAACAGCGCATGAGCTTCCGCGCGCTCGAGTTCCTCGCTGCGCAGCAGCAGAGCGCGCCCGTGCGGGCGATACGCGCTGCCGACAACAACGACGACGACGACGGCAACGACGACAGCGACGACAGACCGGCGGATGACGTGTACGCACTGCTGCTCGAGTGGTGTCGCGTCGTGTGCGCCAACTACTTTGTGCGCGTGAGCGACTTCACGGCCTCGTTCGCCGACGGCCGCGCGCTGTGCTACTTGCTGCACTACTACCACCCGATGCTGCTCGGGAAGGGCGACATCCTCCCGACAACGACGACGACGACGACAGCCGACAGCTGCGACCAGCTGCTCGCGAACGAGCGGCGGCACTTCCGGACCGTGAACGAGCGCGTCAAGCAGCTCGGCGAGGTGCCGGTGCTCGTGCCGCAGCACTACGACAGCGCGAACCCGCCAGAGGAGAAGATGGTCGTGACGTTCGTGTGCTACCTGCAGTCGCGGCTCATGGACTCGAGCCGGGAGATCCACGCTGCGTCCCGACTCAAGCGCTGGTGGACGAGCGCGTACGTGCGCTCGCGTCTGCGCGCCAAGAAGCACCGGAGCGCGCGCGTGCTCCAGCGCTTCTGGTTCACGTCGAGCCGCAAGCGCCTCGCGATCCGCCAGTGCCGCCGCCTGCTACGCGCCGCGCACGTCGTCAAGAGCGTGCTGCGCATGTGGGCGCAGCGCGTGCGCTTCACGCGCCTGCGCGACGCTGCGTCAACGCTGCAGCGCGCGGTCCGCATGCGGCGGCTGCGCGCGTCCGCGACGACGCAGGTGCTCACGGCGGCAGCGACAGTCATCCAGCGACGCTGGCGGCGGCACGCGGCGGCGGCGCGGCTGCGCCATAAGAGGGAGATTGACGCGGCGCGGCGGCGACTCGCGCAGCGGCTGCAGATGAAGACCAGCGTCGCGAAGGTCGAGACGTGCTGGCTCCAGCACTTGCAGCGCCGCGCTGCGCGCCAGTGGCGCCAGAAGCTCGCCGTGTACCGACAGGCAGCCGCCGCCCGCGTGCAGCACGCCTGGCAGCAGGCGCGTGCGTGCCGACAAGCGCGCCAGCAGCGACAGGCGGCGTGGACGCGCGCACACGCGAGCGCAGCCGCGATTCAGCGCACGTGGCGCCGGCACCAGCGCCGCACGGCCCTTGCCCGCCGCGTGTACGTGGCGGCGTGCGCCGAGACGATCAAGCGCGCGCTGCGCGTGAACGCGGCGAAGCGCACGCTGGCGCGCGAGCGCTTCCAGCGGCTGCTTCGGGCCCGCGAGTGGGAGCAGCGGCGACAACGTCTCTGGCAGCGCGTCGAGCACCGCGCTGCTGGGTGCGCGCAACGCGCTGTGCGCGCGTTCCTGTTCCGGACGAAAGCGCGCGCGGCCGCGGTTGTCGCGATCCAGGGCGCGGTGCGCGGCTTCCTGCAGCGCCGGCGGTTCCAGTACCAGTACGCGCAGGTGGTGACGCTGCAGCGCAACGTGCGCACGTGGCGGCGCCAGCGGCAGCTGCAGGCGCTCATCAACTTCTACGAGCTGCTCATCACGTACCAGCACATGCGGGAGGACGCGCGCGAGCAGCGCTGGCTCGAGGCCGCGGCCGCGACGCGCATCCAGGCCGTCTTCCGCTCGTACGCGCAGCGACAGCAGGTCGCGGCCATGGTCGAGAGCATCGTGACGCTGCAGCGCACTGTGCGCGCGTGGCGCCGCAACCGGCAAATCCGAGCGCTGCTTCGCTTTGCCCGCCTACTGGCGCAGCACCAGCGCCACCAGCGCGAGATCGAGCGCGCGGCGGCCGCTGCGACCCGCATCCAGGCGTGTGTGCGCGGGTGGCAGGTGCGACGCACGCGGTTCGACTTCTACGCGCTCCAAGCGCAGCTCGCGCGGCTCCGCGTGTTCGCGGCGTGCTGGCGCATCGAGTGGTGGTGGTTCGCGAGTGCGACGCAGCGCCGCCAGGCGCTCGTGCAGTCCCGCGTCGCGAGTGCCGACAGGATCGCGGCGTGCTGGAAGGCGCACCGGCTGCGTGCGGTGGTGTCGCGTCTCGCTGCGCGTCGGGAGCAAGAGGCGACAGCGGCGGCTGCGGTGCACACGTGGTGGCGGGCGCTGTGTCGCAAGTGGCGTCGCCGGGCTGCGGTCGCGGAAGCGACGAGGCGCCGACTGGAGGAAGAAGCGGCGGCGAAGATGCGGCGGCAGGCGACGCTGCGTGTCGAGCAGAAGAAAGCGGCGGCCATCGCAGCTGCCAGGGAGAAGGAGGAGGAGGAGGAGGCGCGTCGCCAAGAGGCTGTGCGGCTTGAGAAGCAGGCGGCGATCGCTGCTGCCGAGGAGCAAGCGCGACGAGACGAGGCGATGCGGATCGAGAAGGCGAAGGCTGCAGCTGCAGCGGCCGCTGCTGCGAAGGAGGAGGAGGCGCGTCGTGTTGAACAGGAAGCGGCCGAGCGCGTTCAGAAGGAGCAGGAAGCGGCAGCTGCTGCTGCTGCTGAAGCAAAGCGCCAGGAGGTGCTGCGCGTCGCGAGGGAGACTGCCGTCGCTGAAGCTCGTCGTGAAGAAGAAGTGCGCGTCCAGCGGGCGAAGGCTGTCGCTGCTGCTGCTGCCGTCGACGCGCGTCGCCAAGAAGCGCTCCGTGTTGCGCAAGAGAAGGCGGAAGCCGCCGCCGCTGCGCAACGCGTCCAGGAGAGTGCCCAGCGCGTGGTGGCGGCCTCTGTGCTCCGCCGTGTGATCGCTCCGAAGCGCGCGATGCGCTACTCACGGTCGGTTGAGCGCGTGCAGTCGTGGTGGCGCGGCATGCGCGTCCGCCTGCACCACTCGAGCCCGGCCGTCACGAGCCAGCGCAAGAAGCTGTCGGCGATGACGCTCGTGACCGTGCCGACAGCGACAGCGACCACGACAGCAGTTGCGTCGTCGCGGGCGTCGGTGTCGGCAGCGCCGTCAACAACAACGCTGGCGGAGCAGCCGCTGCCGCTCGGCGCGCGGCTCGAGATGGCGCTGCACCTGCTGCAGCACGGGACGCGGCTGCCGGAGCTGCTCTTCGCCGGCCACACGATCGAGGTGTGCACCAAGTACTCGCGCGAGTGCTGCCGCCGGTGCGTCGCGGTCGGGGTCGCCGGCACGCTCTTCGCGGCGATCCGCGGCCTGAACCGGAGCCGCCCGCACGTCGAGCTGCTGCACCAGCTGCTGCTCGTGCTCGCGAACCTGACGAGCTACCAGCGCTGGGAGCGCGCGACTGCGCTGCCCGGCGCGGCGCGGCCCGCGAAGGCGCCCGACGCGCTCGCGGCCGACGTGCGCTGCGCCGAGGCGCTCGTGGACCTGCTGCACATCCACCGCGACATGCCCCATGTGTTCGAGCTGGCGGCGCGCGTGCTCGCGTTCTACGTGGCCGAACTCGAGCGCCACAAGCCCACGCTCCAGCGGCTCGCGCGTGCGGCGGAGGCCTGGGGCGACGCGCTCCGGCGGCTGCGCGGGCTACAAGAGCTGCTCGAAAAGAAGGCGGCGGTGCACGCGGCCGTGGCGCTCGCCGCCCGGCACCTGGCGACGCCAAGCACCGCGACGACGAGTCTCGCGGCCCGGACGAACCCTAAGGTCGGCGTGTCGATCCTGAGCCAGTTGCTCAAGATGACGACGGCCGAGTAGCGCGAGAGCGACAAGGCGAAGTGACAGCGACAGATGAGGGGAGGGGAGGGGGCTGCTGCAACAACGTTAAACGAACAATGTACCATAACGACATAGCGACTGTCGGCGTCGGCGCCTGTCGACGAGGTCGACAGCTTAGACTTTCGTGACAGTGTCGTGACTGTGCGCTCGGATGACGACGCCGACGACGGAAGCGACAGATTGTCGCGCCAACAAGCGGGATCACTGGGAGCCGTAGGTCGTTGTTGGTCTGTGGGGTCGCAACAGCAGCACAACGCGAAGCAGGCGGTTAATCCCCGTACTCGCTGCACGAGGATGACGCTCAGTCAACAGAAGCCAACGAAGACGACGACAGACACGCAGGCAGCACACACTCACTCACTCCAAACACATGCACACACACACCACACAGCCCCCCTGCCACGCAACAACGCCGGCTGCTCCGCTGTCGTCACGCGCGACAGTTTTACCCGCAACCCCCCACGCCTCGTCCCCTTCCCCCGCCCGAGTGACTCGCATATCCGGACGAGCGCAGCAGGCGGGCGGGAAGGAGGACGCGGCGCGACGTGACGCCACAACGGAGCAGACGGCGTGGGGGGAGGTGGATGGGATTCAAACATTCAGGCGGCGGTGCTTCTATCCGCCTCGGTATGGTACACGCCGAGTGCTGGGACCCCCCATGGCAGGAGGGACGGCCGAGAGACACTGCCAGGCAGCCTCCCACGCTGCCACGCGAGCGAGAATCGCCAGCGACGGGCCACGACACACCCACTCACGCACTCGGTCCAGTCACGCAAGCAGGCAGGCAGGCTCGGACGGCGCCGGCGACTTACTTCTCGAGCAGCGGCTTGCGCTCCTCGGCTGCGGTCGGGACGAGGTGGTAGCGGTGGGCGCCGCTGGCCTCCTTCTTGTTCTCCAGGTACCACACGGTCGTGGACACGATGAAGATGGTGCCGTAGAGGCAGGCTGCACGCACGAGCAGCAGCAGCAACAGCGTACAGGCCACGGAGCGAGCAATGGGAGTGGCTGTCAGCAGCGCACAAGTGCGGTCGCAAATACAACCACAGGCAGACGCACCGGACTCGAAGAGCGGCGTGGAGCTCTTGATGTTCTTGCCGAGCTTCATGTACTCTGGCTGCACTTGCACGAGCACGCCGACCGCGACGAGGAAGAAGAAGCCGAAGAGCGACAGCAGCGAGCAGCAGAGCGCCCCTGAAGTCGCAGATACACGCACACAGGGCAGCGATCCACCGATTAGCGTGTGCTGCACAGACGAGCAGCTCCGAGAGCGACTTCTCTTTGACCACACACAGAATGCCACCAGTAAAAGAGCGTACACGTGGTCTTGGAGCTCATGGTGCACGCGTGGAGGAGATGATTCGTTTGCTTTGGCGCGGAGCCGGGAGAGTGGAGTGCGGGGGTGAGGAGGTGTCTCTGGGAGTGCTCGACGGCGAGATGGCGAGTGTTGCGATATCCAAAGTATGAGAGGCAAGCTGTTCCCTTGTTTTATGCTCGCTTGATTTTGAATCAGAAGGGTGGAAGAGAAATAGGTGCTGTATTGGAGTGCTTCACAGAACGTCTTCGACCTGGTTCGCACATTAACGATCAATAACAATGCGGAGTTATAAACCCAATCTTTTACACGAATCCGATGCGGTTATCTACGAATCTCACAGGTTAATAAATTAGTCAAGATAAACCAGGGAATGTGAACGTACACAGATCAGAAGTACGCGCGACTTCCAGTTCGGTTCCTCACAATCAAATCCTTCCCAAGAGCTCAAGCCGCAAGACTCTTCAGACAGTCGCCGACATGTACGACTTCTGCCTCACAATCCCGGTGCGTACGCCGCCTCCCTTCTCGTACCCGTAGACCCCGGAGCTCCTAGTACGCGCTTGGCGCTCTCCGCGTCTCGATTGACGCGCTGAGCGCCAAGATACGGCGCGTTCCGGTGGTCCGTGTCCCCCCCAATCCCCCCCACCCGCTTGTACACACAGACAGCACTCACCCACTCTCGTGTGCTGTACCTCCAGTATGGCATGCTCCTGGGCATCGGCGGCATCATCGGCTACGTGAACTCCGGCAGCGCGACGTCGGCGCTCGCGGGCGGCGCGTCCGGGCTCTTCCTCACGTTCGTGGGCTACTGCAGCTACAACGAGTACACGCAGAGCCCCGTGACGTCCAAGCTGTGGCCGGCGCTGTCGCTCGGCGTCTCGGGCGCGCTCACGGGCGTCATGGGGGTGCGCTACCAGAAGACCGGCGCGTTCTTCCCCGCGGGCTTCATCGCGGCCACGAGCGCCGCCATGTCGCTCTTTTACATCGCCAAGCTCGTCGCGAGCCCCAAGCCGCATTACAAGAAGAAGAAGTAGACGCATGTGTGTGCACGAATGGGCGAGCGAGGGGTGAGCTGTTCGCGCGCATCAGAGCCGAGTCCAGCGAGCTGCTTCCGTCATCTCCACTGGGCGTTTACTAACCAGCAACAAAAGAACGTAATCAAGAGTGTTGGTCGTTTTGGTAGGCATTCGAATGCAAATATGCCACAGTGGCGTGTGTGACACCAGGCAGCTCGTCGCGCTGGACGCGCTGGACGGCTCACCGCTTTGCGAGCAGGTTCTTCTGCGACTGTGCGCGGCGTCCGAGCGCGCCGGCCGCCTTGTACTGCTTGGCGAACGAGATGACGTCGCGCAGCGCGTTGACGAGCCAGTCGCGCTGCAGCGAGGACTTGAGCTGCAGGTCGAGCGAGCGCGCGGGCGACACGAGCGAGACGCAGGCGTCCGGGTCGAGCGGGTACTTGCGCGCCGCGCGCTTGAGCACGCTCGAGTCGAGATGCGCGTCCGCGCCGCGCACGTCGATCTCGTCGACAGGGAGGAACTCGTCGCTCCGGTCGCCGTTCTTGCGCAGCCAGTGGAGTCGCGTCGGGTCGCTCGGGTCGTAGCACAGACGCGTCTCGTGCGGCTTACCGCGGCGGCCAAACTTGATCATGTGCAGCTCGTTCACAGCGCCCGCGGCGAGCGTGAGCTGCAGCGTGAGGTGCTGCTTCTTGGCGGCGAGCAGGAGCTGCTTCTTGGCCTTGCCACCGAGCTCCGCCTGCACGTGGTGGCTCAGGTGGTTGAGCTGCGGGTACAGCTGCTCCTTGCTCATGTGCTTCTTCGTGTACGCCGAGAGGAGGTCCTTGAGGTGGGCCTTTGCCCACGGGAGGTCGTGCATCACGCTCTTCACGAACCGGAGCTGCCGGAGCATGACACCGTGCTGCTGCGGCCCGAGCTGGATCACGAACGGGATGCGCACCTGGCGCTCGTTCCACTGCCACACGACGAAGCGCGACGGCTTCTTGCAGATCACGAGCTCCGGGACGCCGTCTGCCTTGCGCTCGCGCACGCGCACGACCATCTGCGAGGACCGGGGCGACGCGGCCGCGGCGGAGTCGCGTCGCGCCGCCAGCTCGGCGGGCGACCCGAGGCACTGCTCGCGCGCCCACTTGGCCGGGCTGCGGCTGCTGCTCCGGCTGCCGACGCTGCTCGAGCTGCGCGGCGGCGGGAAGCACGCGCTCGTGGACTTCCGGCGCGTCGCCCAGCGGCTCGGCGCGGCTGACGCTTCCGGGCTGCCGGCGGCGGGCTTGTGCTCGTCATCGACCGTCGAGACCGCGATACGCTTGCCCGGGCTGCGCTTCATCGTGAACGACTTGCGCCGCAGCGGCACGGCGGTCGAGATCGCCGCGCTGGAGCTGAACCGGCGGCGCTGCACGCACGACAGCGGCGCGCCGCCGCGGCTCTGGAGCTGCGCTGCGCTGCCGTCGTCCTCAAAGTCGCCTTCGTTCACCTCAACATCCGGGAACTGGAATTTGAGCCTCGAGCCTCGAGCCTCGCTCGACCGCGAGGCGCTGCCTCCAGTGGCGGCGGCAGACGCGCTGCCTCGAGGCGGCTTGGGCTCGTTGACCGT
>SMMQ01000220.1:2976-32674 GCA_008271595.1 [Pythium] brassicae (nom. inval.) | reverse complement strand
GTGCAGTCTGAGCCTCAGCCTGTGCGCCAGCCTTCATTCTGGCGTGCTGGTGCTTCGAGCGCTCTCTTTGGGTGTGAACCGGTGAGCGAGGGTCGGGGTTCTGGCGTATTGATGCTGATGGCAAGATGATGGCGATCTCGTCACTGGCGAGCGGGTGGGCGCTGCTCAACAAGGGAGTGGGATGCAATGAACGCTGGGCAACTGCGGGTACAGCTACAGTATCAAGGGCCAAGGGCCTATACGAACCAACAACTTCGCCGAATATGAAGTGTTTGGGGAGAGTCTGGGGAGAGTCTCGCGCTGGCGTCGAGGCGGAACAGACAACGTACAGTAGCAATACACCTCCAGATCAGAGATGACAGCAACATTATCGTGAGGCAGATGCAGGGACGTGCAAAGGTGCAGGCGATGGGACTCTAACCAACTGCGCAACGCGGGCAGACGCTGCTCCATGCTTTCAGAAGGACCATCTCAAGCACTTGGTCAAGATAGGTGACTTATTTTAGTGTGGTTTCTTGACATAGGCGATGCGCGTTGCGCCGACACCTCCTGTCGAAGGCGCACGGGGGCGACCTGCGCAGCCTGGAGCAGCGAGAGTGATCTGCATACGCCTTTGCGGTGTGTTGCGGCGAGTATGGAGCTGCGGGTTTTCTTCGTGGCAGCGCTTGCAGATTTCCAGACGAGGAGAGTACTCCGTCGAGCGCTTGCAAGCTCTGGACGAGTACTGCCAGACCGCATCGGTACTTCGGGTCGTTGCGGTGTGCATTTGCACGCCCGTGCCGGCGCTCACCGTCATCGGAGCGGTGGAGTTGGTGCCGCTTCGCCCGGCATCGGACGGATGGAAAGCGAACTACGGCCTCTGGATCCGACTCGCAGTCATGACCGCGATCGTCACGCTCTGCGTCGTGCTGCAGACCAGATCCTTCCTCTCCGGGCTCTCCATCACAGCGACAGTGGTAGTAGCGATCGTGGTTTGTGTCACGGCCACGTACATCGCAACGATGGTGTACATCGCGAGCTGCTGGGTGTTCCCGATCCCGTTCACGATTACCGCCGGGGTCGTCCCGTATTTCGTGTCGATGGCCGTCTTCTCCGCGCTCTTCATCGGACGCACCAAGTTCCAGCAGACCCCGCAGCTGTCCAAGGTCTTCACGCGCTGCGTGCTCTTCATTTCGACGCTCAAGTCACTCGTGATCATCTATCCGGGCTACAACGCGGCTTTCAACGCTGTCCCGGACAACCTTCAGCCGGTGCTTGTTTTCGTGCTGCCGGTGCTCAAGGTGGTGCTCAAGAACACTGTCGCGGGACTCATTGATGACCACGAAGACTACATACCCGAGACTGTCGCGTTCTCGGTCGAGCTCTTCAACGTGATTTACCTCGTCACGTGCATGCAGCAAGGTCGTGCAGCGCTGACGACACTCATCGTGATCAGCCTCGACTTCGCAACTTCAGCGTTCTCGCTCTGGAGCGTTCACAAGAGCTCAGGCATTATGCGCACGCACTTCGCCGCGGAGAGCTGCAACCGACGCGACGCTGCACGAGGCAAGCGTAACGTAGTCACGTCAGTCGCCCTAGATCTGCTCAGACGCCCCGAGGAGCTGCTTCAAGCCAAGGAGATCGACGACATCCGAGTGGACTCGAGCATCGCCCACTCGGTGTCGCTTCTCAACCAAGCGGCGAGGCGTCACTTCGACGCGGTTCGACGCACTGAACAGCACTCAGCGTCGGCGGCAGTGGTGGAGACTATCGTGGAGCTCTGACGAGCCGAGGCAGTAGCTGTCACCGCTGCTGCGGCCCAGCAGAAAGCGGTGCTCGTCCGCGAGACGCTGCGTATGCTGTTCTACTGGGAGTACGTCGTGCTCGTCGAGTACGTCGAGTGCGTTATTCCGCTCATGTACGCGCTGTACGTGTCGGTCGCGGTGCACCTGCCGACTGCGGCGCACCACTCGGATCTGCGCGAGATGGCGCAGCGGGGAGTGGCGAGTTCGGTCGGAAGCGTCGTGACGTACGCGAGTCTCGAGATCCTGTCGCTCGTGGTGCTGAGTGTGCTGCTGGCGCGGCGTTTTTCCTTCTCGCCGCTCTTCCACCTCGCGTTCGTGCTCGAGAACCAAATGGTGCTGCTGCAGGCCAAGATGGTCACGTTCCTGCTCTTCGCGATGCAGTTCCAGCTCGACCACCTAGGTGAGCGAGGCGACGTCTACCAGACTGTTGCTGTGTGTCGTTCAGCACTCACTCGTCTGTTGGAGCTGCTGGCAGGTGCCGACTTTACATTCCAGTTCCGATGGCTCCACGCCCCCGCGACACCAACAGCCAACACGCAGAGCTGATAGAGGCTGCAGAACCACTCAACCACCCAACCACCCAACCACTCAATTCGACGTAACTGTTTAACTTTATAACTTATGACGACACCACACACATGCCACGCCTCAGCTGCTCGCCTGCTCCTGGCGGCGCGCGGCAGCAAGCAGGCTCGGGTGGTCCAGCAGCTCCTGCACGCTCTGGAAGCGGCGCGCGGGGTCCACCTGCAGCATGCGCGTGAGCAGGTCGAGCGTAGCGAACGGCAGCGCGTCCTCCAGGTGCCACGCGCGCAGCACGCCGCGCACGCCGACCTGGCGGAACGCCTGGAACTCGTCGCTGAGCGGGGACGCAAAGTCCACGAGCGGCGAGCCCGTGAGCATCATGAAGAACACGACGCCGAGCGACCAGATGTCGGCTTTCACCGGGTCGTACGCGCCGCCGGCCGCCGCTGCCGCCTGGCTCAGCACGGCCTCGGGCGCCACATACTGCGGCTTGCCGACGCAGTCGCGCGCGGGCACGTCCGCGCGCGCGCTGAGCCCAAAGTCCCCGAGCTTGCACGCGCCGCGGTGCACAAACACGTTCTCGAGCGAGATGTCGCGGTGCGCGATGTTGTGCGCGTGCAGGTACTGCAGCCCGCGCGCGATTTGCAGCAGCAGCGTGAGCGCGCGCGCCGGCGGCACGCGGGAGCCTGGCTGGTCCGTGAGCAGCTTAAGCAGGTCGCCCTGGTCGCAGAATTCCATCACGAGGAACACGTGCTGCTTGTTCGCGTACGCCTCCAGCAGCTCCACGACGTGCGGGTGGCCGGCGAGCGCCTGCAGCCGCTTGGTGATACGCCACTCGCGCCACGGGTCCGCCGCCGCGTCGTTGTCGTTGTCGTTGTCGTTGTCGTTGTCGTTGTCGTTGTTGTCGTTGTCGGCCTCGCTTGGGCTCGAGGCGGCGTCGATGCGCACGGCCTTCACGACCACCGCGCGGCCGTGGAGCTCGCCGCTGTAGATCTTGGCGCTCATGCGGCCACTGATGGTGATGCGGCGGCACGCGGCGTCCATTGGTGGCTCTCGGCGGTCAGCGAGCGAGGTGGCGGGGGTGGGTGGTGTGCGGGCGCTTGAGCGCTTGGCGGCGAGTGCGAGAGTGCGTGGCCGCGACGCGTGCGCCGCACGTTTGACCAGAATCTCCGACCTGCCTGTCGAAATGAGTGCGATGTGACAGTCAGGTTCTCAGTAATCTAATAGCAAGGTACAACAAATTAGATACTTTAAACAGGTTTGAATAATGTGTCAACTTGAAGTACTGCGAGTCGATGATGCGCCATTTGCCAACTCTCACGTCAGTCGACAGCTCCATACAAACAGCGAGCCTAAAAGTCGAAGCTTGAACCTGGGCTTCCATTCGCTTCAGTCGCCTGTCACTCGCGCGGGGGGACTCGTCGTCGTTCGCGCCACGTCGCATTTGTCGAGCCTTGAACCCACCAATCGCGCGCTGGTGACGCTCGCTGTCGGCTGTCGGCGCCGCCGCGCTTCGGGTGCACGCAGCGATGATCCACTTCGTTCGCATGCGTGGCCGAGTGCCGAGACACGGACGAGCTGACGGCATTAAGGCTCACTCACTGAGTGACGTCAATGGGCGTCACGCATGACGTTTGTCGGCATCTTTGGCAACACGGAAGGCGCACAATGCGCCGAAACCAGCTTTTTTTTATGGTGCGATTGATTCGCCTTGTGCGGTCGTGGTGCTTTGGCGAGACATCGGATGCCGCTGCAACTGACTCGCAGTTCAATAGCGCTACCTTATGAGGTAAGCTTTGTGCCATTTGCGATAACTCACCGATGATGGACTGGCTCTTTCCCATCGACGCGCTCGACGTCATTTCGTGACGCGCTGCCGAGCCACCTTGCAACTTCAATTTGAGCCTCGATTCACCAGCACCTCTGTCCGGGATGGCATCACGCAGTTGAGTGCTGCTGAAGCGGTTGTATGCATAGGGACTGGTTGGCTCGATTTGAACCGACACTTTGCATATTTCGTGAGGAATTCATGCTTGCCTCCGGATGCAGTCAACGGGGACTCGAACCACCAGTTGTGCTCTGTCCAGGATGACACTACACAACTGGAAGTCATGTATTCGACGAGTGCTCATGGGTCAGTTTTCATCGGGGCACCTTGCTTGTTGGCGTGTGTGAAGGTTCACGACCAGAACAACTGTCACACAGGGACAACGGCCACACAGCAACCACGGTGCTCAACCGCCTCGAGAGCCCCCTCCCCCGCAGGCTTCGTCATTCTCAAACTTGCCAGCGAATACAAGGACGCCTTCTCCTGCCGAACTATGAAGCCAACGACCATGAAGCTCTGCTGCGTCGTGGTCGGCAAACCTGGCGCTTTCATCATCCAAATCAAGTCGGACGCGACAGTCTGCGAGCTGCAGGACGTCATCGCGGCCAAACAACAGTACACTGGGTTTCCTGCGAGCGAGCTCACGCTGTTCCTGGCCAAGCAGAGCGACTTGTGGCTTTCGGCAGATGCCGCAGGAGCGAAGGCACTCATGAGGGGCGAGATAGACGCGAGCGCCGACCGACTCCACAATCACGTCCGAATGTACGGGGCGACAACTTTGAAGGCTGCCTTCTCGGCAGCAAACTTGCTCGATGCTCCGGTTGCAAACCAAGTTACACGTGATCATTCTGCTGCCGGAGTCCCGGTCGTTTGAATCGGGCGATCGTGTCAAGCGCCGCAAGATCGACTCAAGAGCTTACATCGCGCCGACGCATGTGGACAGCAGCACGTCGGATGACGAGGAGGAGAAGCCGAGATGCGAGTTTAACCGAGACTACTCACTCGTCAGCAGAGATCTCTTCGTTGTGGAAAGCTCCGACTTCACGAGGTCGCTGTTTCATCTCCACAGCCGTAACTACTACCCAGGCGGCGGGTGCAGTTGGCTTGGCGACGCGAACCGAATCATCCCGATCTGCACTGCAGAAGCTGCCTCGGGCAAGTCGGCTGCTGCAAGTCGGTACGTTCGAGCGTGGCGCGGGACGGACCCCGCTCCGAACGGACACTCTGCGGTTTGAGGATGCTATGTGACAGCCACACGGTGCACATCAAGTTTGCGAAGTACGCGTTGGCGCTCGACAACTACGACGCAGTGGTGACCGAGTACCTCATCAACAGCCTCAACAGTGTGTTCAATATCCCGCCATGGGTCGTCTCGAATCCCTCAAGGCGCTCGCTGGACTTTGTCGAGCTCGTGACAAAGAAGGTCGACCCGCTGTTCATCGTGCCCGACGACATCGGCGCGGCGTTCGCAGATCCGTCGATCGGGGATATTACGAGACAGAAGCGGTTCTACAGCTTCTGCGAGGGTGTGGTGGCCGAGTGGTTGAGTCTGCCAAGCGTCTCGGTCCTGCTGCTCGGATGGGGGCCGTTCTTGCGATTTGGGGAAGGAAAACCTGCTGCGATGACATCGCGATTCGAGCTGAGATCTCTGCACTTGAGCGAGTTGAAGCCAGACGATATCGACGATCATCGAGAAGACGCGGGTGAGCGACGCTGCCGGCCGCGACTCGACGATGAAAGCCGCCCTCGGAATTAGCGCCGTGGAAGCCGAGGCACTTGCGCTGCAGCTGTACAAGTGAACATGAGGACATCCGGGCGACCTGCTGACTGCTCTCGAGTCATGTGGGACGCACGAAGATCTAAAGCGATTCGCAAACCGCCACGGAGACTTCCTCTGAGTGAACTCGGGAGAGGTGCAAAGTTGAGCGGACGTGAGCGAGCAGTAGTGAGCTGTGCTGTTGTGTGTGGTGCAAGCAACATTTTGAATGCTGTCTGCAATAGTTCTTCTCACCGATGCGTCTGTGGCAGCGTGACTTTTACAGTTTGACTCGGGACGCCAATGCAATGCATCAGCGGCAAGCCGAAGCATTGATCAGGTCAGGATCATGATTATTCGCTGTCCTGTATCGGACGAATCACCTGCAACTTGAAGAGAAGGGCTTCTACAGACCTGGTACGACCACATGAACCATCTAGGAATAGCGATGCCAACGTTGCTATGTGCTCCAGCGTACTCCTGCAGTAGTACCAAAGTATAATGGCAAAGACAGATTGCCATCTGTGTATGTATCGCCCCGAGGACGTGGCGTTGACATCGTCCACCTGATCCCCTTCGAGACGGGTACACTACTTGGGCCTTTTTTTAGCATCGGAACAGAGCCAAACATGTCTCGAGGTTGCAGACAAGGTTGGCACTTGACTCCCGACAACTCCATGGCCATGCACTGTGTTGCTCAGTGGCCTCATTTCGCGTTCAAACTAGCCGAACCAACGTGTTCTTTAAACTGCCAACAGAAGCCGTGCACGCGCCTGCACCTACGCAGCACTATCAAGAGTTAGAGCATCCAGCATGGGCGGTGTCGACGAGGCGAAGCTCTACATGGTGGACGAATGCTTTTGTCTCCCGCTCTCGCTGCTCGTGAACTTCTCGCTCTTCCAGTACCTGGTCGGGACGTTCTACACACGGCGGGCGGAGACGCGCGTACGCATGCTGTTCGTGGTCGCGTTCATCAGCTTCGCGAGCCTGGTGCCGTTCTCGTACCCGGACGTCGAGCTTGTGCACGACCTAAACGACATCTCCGAGACCGCGACCGTGATGACGTTCCTGCTCCAGATCAACATGCTGGCGCGCAAGGTGAGCAAGAAGATCAGGATCCGGTCGCTCGTGCTGTGCGCGCGGGCCGGCGAAGTGCTCGTGGTGCTCGGGTTCCTGCTGCTGCTGGCAAACTTCGCGCAGCTGATTGACAAGTCGGTCGACAAGGTCCTCACGGAGGAATTCGACAATATCTACGAGAACATCGCAACGTTTTTCGTGTGCGGCTTCCGGTTCTACTTCCTCGGCACTGTCAAGGGCTTCAAGACGCTCTGGCTGACCCACAAGCTCGAGATGTTCTACTACTTTCTCCTCCTCACGAACGAGTACCCGTTCATGGTTCTCGACGAGGTGACAGGAGCCTCCTGGGAGCACGTACAGGGGATCTGGAACCGCGTGGTGATCGTGCTGTGTCTGTCGTCGACACTGAAGGCCAAGTTCGTGAGTTCCGCGGGCTCGAAGACCAAGAGGTCGACCGCGGCGGGCGGCAACAGCCGATTGAGCTTCAACCCCGAGTCGTCGGCACCGGGGCCGGTGGAAACGAGTGTCGCCAAGCAATCGCGCACCGCGAAGGCGGTGTCCGTGCATCCGATCGGCCCAACGACGCCTGCGAAATGGCGAAAGTAGCGCTGCCCTCAGCACATGAAACCTCACAAGCACTCCTCTTCTAAGCTGAAGGCGAAGAAGACACGCTGTCGACAGTTTACTACTTCTACTGTAGTACTGCTCAACGAAGTTTGGTGGGGCTCTGTTTACCAGTACGATATCGACCTGACCAACCCTTGTGATGGTACACTTCCTCATAGCAAGTGCAGCTCTTGTGACGCTGGCTTACTGTTGTGCAGCGATGATCGGGAATGCTATCGTTGCTTTCACTAACAACTCACTGATGGGACGGCTCATCCAACCATCTCGTGATGGCTAGTTGACTCACATCAAAGTGTCTTTTGGACTATGTCGCAACTTGCTTGGGGTTCTTATGCCTCACTCAAAGAAAGTCCCAGCTCCAGATCGGAACGTTACCATGAGCCTCACTTTCGAGCCCGCGCTCCA
The DNA here is from genome assembly GCA_008271595.1 of [Pythium] brassicae (nom. inval.). Lineage (NCBI taxonomy): Eukaryota > Oomycota > Peronosporomycetes > Pythiales > Pythiaceae > Globisporangium > [Pythium] brassicae (nom. inval.). The sequence continues at coordinate 24,675 of SMMQ01000220.1, read as the reverse complement.
GACCCTCGACCCTCGCTCACCGGTTCACACCCAAAGAGAGCGCTCGAAGCACCAGCACGCCAGAATGAAGGCTGGCGCACAGGCTGAGGCTCAGACTGCACCACGCGAGATTGGTGGTTCCAACTCGGAGATGCCGCCGGGTGCTCGAAAGAACCGACGATCAGTGGAGAAACATGCTCAGATCTACGTCGCGAACGGAGACACTGCGTTCGTGACGGCGACCGGCTCGCAGCGCACGTTTCGGTACTCGGTCGCCGTGAAGAACGGCGCGATCACAGTCTGGCTCGAGGACAAGCGCACCAAAACAGCAATGGTGAGCGACTGCGATCATTGCCGTCGCCTGACTGTGTGGTGCTTGTCGCCCCTGCTTGTTTCTGACGTTCTCTATTGGTGTGGTGGGGCTTTAGGAATTCGAAGCCGAAGACATAGCGCGAGTTCGTGCGACCGCACACCGAACTTCCATTCGCTTCACTGCTCGACTCCGGTCGCCTAGCGGAGGAGAGCGCATAGCCGAATCGAGTGATCCTGGCATCTATCTCCTTTCGCTTGAGAGTGCGATGTGTTCACTCGACACCCATCTAGAGCGTGTAAATTCTCCCACACTGGCTGTTGCTACCATCTCTCTCTCTCTCTCTCCGTCTCACTCTTCTTCTCTCGCTGCAGTACTTTGGCAAGTGCTTGTCGTCGACCAACACAAGTGACAGCACGAGCACGTACCAGCGCGGCTTGTTCGTCGTCTCGGATGGTTCGCTCCGACTGACGCTCACACTGCGGATGGTCCTTCTCGGTGCGAAATGGACTCCGAGCTACGAGTTCGAGCTCGAACCAGTCGCACTGGACGCGGTGGACGTGCTCGAGTCAAAGCTGCGGGACCAAGACGACGAGATCGCGCGGCTGAGCGCAATGCTGAGCGCGCAACAGGACGAGAAAGCTTCGCTTTGCGCGACGGTGCAGGCGCTGAGCCAGCGGCTGATCTGTGTGAGAACCGCAGCGTTCGCGACGATGCAAACCACCGACGACGTCGCTGGCGGCGACACGCTCGAGTGGAAGAACGAGAGAGGACTTGGCTTCGATGATCTCGTTGAGATTGTGGAGCGTGGCGGCTCCCTCGGTGCCACCCGTATCCTGAAGAGCACTTGGCTCAGCGTGAGCCTCTCGATCGTGCACAAGAACGGCCTCGACGCGGAGGCGTTCCACTTGCGCCGGAACGACCTCTGGGTCGTCGGCTGCTACGCTGCGAGTCACGGGCCGTGGACGACGTCCGTGCTGACGTGCGAGGTGGAGGTGGACGCGGATGACGTGCTCAAGGTCGTGTACACGAGCGATCACAACGCGTACGCCGGAAGCACGCTGACGATTCGCGTGGAGGCAGTGAAGTGAGGCGTCTTTGAGGTCTCCGTTGTTCGGCGCATCAGCAAGTGTGGAGCAGATGTGGAGTCGAATCGAGTGAGGGTGGGGGATCCCTTGTGTACTTTTGCACCGCCGGAATCACCAGCAGTCGACCTGCTACTGTGTGATGCAAGCACGCGGTTCACAAAATCGTGCACGACGCGTTGCTGAGCACGTCGCGGATCGAGGAAGCGACCCTTCTCCGCGGGCCGCCGTGCTCTGGCCGGGACGTCCCCGAGTCGTCGCGTGGGGAGTTGGCCTGCGAGCTTCGGTACCGGCGGACGTTCGCGCGGAACGAGTCCTGCGCGTCGCCTATCGTTCGACGCGTCGAGTTCCTCCGATGGGGCGATTTGTGGCCGGCTTCTTGGCGTGCGCTCCCGGGCTTCGGCGTCAGCCTCGCTGTCGCCGCGTCGGCATGCCGCTGGTGCTCCGAGGACTCGGCTGTGGTCTCCGAGCGCATTGTCCCGCGTAGTTCGGGCACTTCGCTCTCTTCTCCGGTCGCTGCTGGCGGATTGCTCGCCGTGCGACGGCGAGGCAGATAGCGTTTGCGCTGGGAAGCTGGGGCGCCATCAGCGATGGATGGCTCGCTGGTGAATGGTCTAGCGGACTGCGGCGTCTTTCTCGAGTTCGTGTCGATGAACAAGTCCCTCAGCGAGAGCGTGGTGGTGGTGCGGCGTCCAGGCGCTGGGGCGCCTTCGGTAGGCGCGAGGACGCTGTTGCTCGCTGGGGCTGCTCGCGCGAACGGAGTCGAGACCTCGGTTGTCACCGCGATTTTGGTCATGGCGCGCGCCGTCCTGCCGACAACGAGTAGCGCTCTTCTGGGGCTCGAGCAGCGAGGAAATCGCGTGTGAACACTGAAGCCACTTCAGAAGGATCCATCTTTGGGTATGCCAACAATAGCTGTGAAGGTGTGGAGCTTCCTACAGTAACGACGCTGGGCACTTGCTCAGCCAGGCGATCGTCTCGATGTGCGGCGTGTGCGGGAGCATGTCGACCGGCTGCAGGAACTCGACGTCGTACGCCGCGAGGCCGCTGTCGTCGTCGACGCCGGCGCCACAGAGTAGCTCCAGGTCCCGCGCCTGGGTCTCCGGATTGCACGACACGTAGCAGATCCGAGGCGGCGCGAGGCGGCGCAGCGTCTTGACGAGCTTGCGGTGCAGCCCCGCGCGCGGCGGGTCCACGATTACCACGTCCGGCGCCTCCACCGCGCTGCTCCACTCGTTCTCGTCCCACGGCTTCGCCAGGTCCACCGCGAAGAACTGCATCGCGGCGTCCGCGAACCCGTTCAGCCGCGCGTTCGCGCGCGCGCGCTCGACGGCCGCCTCGACGATCTCAAAGCCGACGACCTTGGCGCCGAGCGCGGCCACGCAGATCCCGATGCTGCCGACGCCGCAGAAGAGGTCCCAGACGACCGGCGGCTTGTCACTAGCGGCGGCGCTGCCGACGTCGCCCCAGGACGCCGCCACGGCCGCCCGGATCTCGCTGTACAGGCGCGCTGCCTGCACCGTGTTGGGCTGGAAGAACGAGTCGAACGAAACTTGGAACGTGTGGCCGAGCACCGAGTCGTGGAAGAACGCGTCGCCCACCAGCGTGCGCTCGCGCGGGGCAGCAGCCGCAGTCTCGCTGCCGCTGCGCGCCTGCTGCTCGCGATGGGACTGGTCGTCGAGGCGCTGCACGACCGACACGACGCGCGTCGCGTCGCTGCCGTCACCTGCGGCCGCAAAGTCCGCGAGGAAGGCGTCGACCGCCGTTTGCAGCACGACGCTCTGCTCGCCATCGAGCGCGGTCGTGACGAGTCCGATCATGAGCTCGACACGCTGCTCGCGCGCGTTGACGCCTCGGCGGACCACGAGCTGCTTGAGGAAGCCCCTGTTCGCCTGGAAGTCGTACGCCGCCACGCCGGCTGCCTCCAGGCGCGCCGCCAACAGCCGGAGCACCCGGTTCGCGGCGCCGTCCTGCAGCGCGCACTCGTCGATCGACAGGATGCGCGGGCTCCAGCTCGCGGACGACGACTTGCCGCGGCGCCGCTTGCCGCCGACTTCCCGCGCCCGCCGCACGCTCGTCGACGGGACGGGGAAGAGCCCGATCGTGAACGGGAACGGCTGCGCTGGCGCTGCGTTGGCGTCGCCGTCCTCTGGCAGCCGCTCGGACTTGTCTCTGTCCAACAGCCAGCGGCCGGTGCTGCACGTGAACTCCATCTTGTTGCGGTAGTGGTACACGCCGGCGTCGGCCCCCTCGGCCTGCTCGTTGCGCGCGCCGATGATGTCGCGCAGCTGCATCGCCGGTGAGTGCGACCGCCCACTGAAGAGCTCTGCGACGCGCGCTTGCTTGTGGCGCAGCTGCTGCGCATACGCCAAGTGCTGGAGCCGGCAGCCGCCGCACGCGCCAAAGAACTTGGTGCACAGCGGCGCGACGCGGTGCTCGCTCGGCGCCAGGACCTCGAGCGAGGACCCGAACACGGGCCACTTGGGTACCATGGCAGACGCCTTCCACTTGGCGCTGGCGACGAGGTCGCGGTCCCAGACCTCGACCTTCAGGTGCTCGCCCGGGAGCGCGAACGGCACCTGCACCTGCACGCTGGCGCCGTACTCTCCCTCCAGTTTGCCGACGCCGTCGCCCTCGTCCGACAGGCCAGTGATGTGCTGCATTTCAAGCCGTTAACACGGGTCGTGTGTGGACGCAATGGGTGGTGCCTTCCAGTAGTGACGTACAATGGGGACTTGGCGCTTGTGCACTTTGTCGGCTGTGCGACTCGCGGACTCGGAGCTCGAGAGGCGGCTGGCGAGCGCCCAGTTCCCGCGCGGCACCCGCGCCGCACGGCACCAACTTGCGCGCCACAAGCTCGGGGTGACCAGCAGCCGCATGTCGAGGTGGTTGGTTGGCTGGCTGACCACCAAAATCGATTTTGGTGGTCAGCCAACAAGAACGGAGTTTTTTCACTACTGAGATTGTCAACATGGAAGACATTGAATCAATCGGCTCTGATGCCGTTGCTGGCGTCGTTCTTGCGGATCTCGGGAGCTTGTGGGTAGGCATCCACTCATACGACTCCCTTCGAGTTGCCTCGTGGTGGCAGAAGGCCGTGTGTGGCGATGGAGACTTGCAGTTCCTAGTTGTTCGACATACTGTAGACGCTTTGTAGCGCCTGCATCTGTGTCGAGCAACTTTGTGGTGCAGGGCATTCCCATATGGACCTGGCAGTCAGATCCGCGGACTTGTTCGTTTGCGTCTCGATACCAGTGGGCGCTGTTTAACATTCGAAGCCACCACGCACGAGCACGGGGCGGTGGGTGGCACGCTGAGAGGAGAAAGGGAAACAGTCGCATATGCGGCGCAGACGCCTCTCGCGATGACTGGCAGCCTGTTGCAGTCGAAGTTTTGTTCTGGAAGAGAGTCGCACGCCGTTTCGCGTCCCTCGGTGGCAATGACGTCCTCCTTCCCCTCCTTCTCCTCCTCCTCCTTCGTCGTCTCGGCCGCCCGATCGCTTGGCACTTTCCAATCAGCTTCAGCGGCGGTGACTGCCAAGTCGCAGTCGGACCCTTCCTCCCTGAGAGAACAGAATGTGGACCGAGGCGTTCGTTCCGCTGCAAAACCTGCGAGTCGGAGACGCCGCGACGCTCGTGCTCTGCTCGCGGGTCGCCGCGCCGAACGAGTTCGTGGTCGTGAAAGAACTGCGCCGCAAACGTACTCCAGCAGGCACTCCCGATTCATCCCAGCAAGAACTCGACGTCGCGGCGCAGCTGCTCAAGCTCGGCGGACATCGCCACGTCGTCGCGTTCGAAGCGCTCTACGCGCCGCGCACGCTCGTGATGGAGTTCTGCGCAGGCGGCGACCTGTTCTCGTTTCTGGAACGCCAGGCAGACCGGAGGCTTGACGAGCGCCGCGCGCTGCGCTTCTTCCGCCAGGCAGCGCTCGGCGTGCAGTTCCTCCACGCGAACGGCGTCGCGCACCGCGACCTGTCGCTCGAAAACTTGCTGCTCTCGCAGGACGGCAGCGAGCTCAAGATCTGCGACTTTGGGCTGAGCGCGTCAGTGCACACGCCGAGCCGCGGCCGCGTGGGCAAGTTCAACTACATGGCGCCGGAGGTCGTGCAGGACGAGTCGTACTGCCCAGTGCGAGCCGACATCTGGTCGCTCGGCGTTGTGCTCTTCATCCTGCTCACAGGCTCGCCGCTCTGCGAGATCGCCGAGCCGTCGGACTCGGCGTTCGACGCGCTGCAGCACGTCGGCGTCGGCGGGATCCTCGCGTTCTGGGAGCTCAAGCACCTCTTCTCGCGCGACGCCCTCGCCCTACTCAGCGACGTGCTGCAGCCGAACCCGAGCCAGCGGCTCGCAAGCGCCGACGCGATCCTCGCGCGCCTCGACAAGTTTGCGCTGCCAATGTTGTGGTGGGTGAGGACGTGAGAGTGTGGACTGTATGCATGTATGTGTGTGTGCCAGAGAGAGTGAGAGAGAAGAAGAAGAAGAGTACTAGTACAGGAGTGGCTCGCGCACTGGCTCACTTGAACTCCTGGCGGATCGCCTTGGCGATCGTGCTGAGCTGGATGTTGCTCGTGCCGCCGTAGATCGAGCCGACCTTGGCGTCGCGGTAGAACTTCTCCGCGAGGAGGTACTTGGTGAAGCCGACGCCGCCGAGCAGCTCGATGCACTTGGACGCGGTCTTCTCCGCCACGCGCGACGCCGTGAGCTTGGCCATGCACGACTGCTTCACGTACGGCAGCCCGGCGTCCTTGAGGCGCGCGGCGTTGTAGATCAGCAGCCGCGCGGCCTCGATGTCGGTCGCGAGCTCGGCGTACTGGTGCTGCATGGCCTGAAAGTCGCCGATCGCGCGCCCGAACTGCTGGCGCTCGAACACGTACGGCATCGCGTGGTCGTACGCACCCTGGGCCACGCCGAGCATCTGCGACGCGATGCCGATGCGGCCCTCGTTGAGCTGCCCGATCGCGATCGCGTAGCCCTTGCCGACCTCGCCGATCACGTTCGCGGCCGGGACCTTGACGCCGTTCAAGTTCACGGCACACGTCGAGGACGCGCGGATGCCGAGCTTGTCCTCCGGCGGTCCAAAGTCCAGGCCCTCCATGCCGCGGTCCACGATGAAGCACGTGATGCCCTTGTACCCGGCGCTCGGGTCCACGGTCGCGAACACAAGGAACACGTCCGCGTACTCGACGTTCGAGATCCACATCTTCTGGCCCGTGAGCGTGTAGTAGCTCCCGTCGGCCGAGACTTCTGCGCGCGTGCGCAGCGCGAACGCGTCGCTGCCCGAGCCGGCCTCCGTGAGGCAGAAGCTGCCGACAACGTCGGTCGTGAGCCGCGGGAGGTACGCCTGCCGCTGCTCCTCGCTCGCGTGGAAGAGGAAGACGTTGTTCACGACCGTGTTCTGCAGGTCGCAGAGCAGCCCGACGCCCGCGTCCACTTTCGACAGCTCCTCGATCGTCAGGCAGAGGCTCATGAACGACGCCTCCGCGCCGCCGTAGCGCTCCGGGATCTCGACAGACAGGAGCTAATGACAGTGTTCACAGGCACACGCACTCGTCCGTCAGTCTCAGTGACAAGCGGAGAGGGTCTGTTCCTACAGCCCTGATACACAGGAATGAGGCTCACGCACCCCGTTCTCGAAGAGTCCGCGAACGATGTCGAGATCCATGTCGCCAGTCGCGTCCATGGTCTTGACCTTGGGGAGAATCGCGTCTGCCGCAAACTTGGCCACTGTAGCACACACATTCACACACACTCATTCGTCAGCGCCACTCGCCACTATACAAACGCTGTCTTATTCCGCGATTCCACAGCTGCACGCACCCGAGTCCTTGAACATCGTCTCCTCCTCCGTGAGCATCGTGAGCGGCAGCGGCGCGCGGTTCGAGAGATCGACCGCCGCCCGAGACGCCGCCGCCGCCGCCTGCGGCAGCGAACGCACGCCGCCCGAGTGGATCTGGCGCCGAGCCGCCAGGGCCGCGAGCGCTTTGCGGGTCATCGCCATCGTGCGAATGTCTGTCTAGCGGAGACTGTGAGGATGAAAAGCTGGAAGCTCGACACGCGGGAGCTCGATGCTCGGGCGGGCGAGCGCGGGTGGTCGGGGCGAGCGAAATCGCAGAGTGGAGGGCCTTCAGATCCGAAAACCGAAGACGGAGCGAGTCGCTTCATGCGCGCTCATGTGTGTGTGGCGAGCGAAGTTGAACCTGCAGCGGGGACCGGCGTCACGTGCCTGCGAATCGCGAGCACGCTCCTGCGCGAGCCGGCACTGGCCCAAATTTGAATATAGGGAACATGAACTGAAAACATCAGTTAAACGCGTGGTTATTCCTAGTTTGAAAGAAGTCACTGTAAAATAGTGAGATGGTGGTAAACCACCTAAAATTCACTTAGCTCTCCGGATAGCTTCAACAGACAAGGGTCCAAAGCGCTTCGGACGACATCCTCGAATCAGTGCTGAAAGCACGCGCCATCGTCTCCTTAAGTTGACGTCCGAAGTTTGGGATGCGTTACGACCCCGACCCCGACGCGTGGACGCGTGGACTCGACATGAAACAGTCGCCAAGGTCGCCGAATGTGCTCGTGGCCGATAGGTTCGCTGACCTGTCGGACTCGGAGGCGCAAGCGAATGTTCGAGAACGCCACCAGTGTTTTTGTTTGGGGCCGATCCTTCCGCCCTCGCTCACTCACTTTCGAATCCTCCGCCCAACGCCAACGCACCACCCCTGTTCTGATCACTCTTGATACCTACTCTTCGACCTGCTCCTCCTCGAGCCATGGCGACCTCCCGCGAACAGCTCACGTTCCTCAAGCGGCTCTCCGCGAGATCCGGCTCGGCCGTGTACCTGTGCCAAGAGAAAAAGTCCAAGGACCTCGTCGTGCTCAAGCAGACGCACCTCCATAGCTCGACGTGTCCGCGCGACGACCCGTGGCAGGAGCACGCCGTCGCGCAGCTACTCTTCTCGCTTGGGGGCCACCCGCACTTGCTCCGGTACCGCTCGGCGCACGTCGAGAACGACGCGCTCTTTGTGCTCATGGACTTTTGCGAGCAGGGCGACCTCTACGCCTACTTGGAAGCGCAGGCGGAGCGGAAACTCGCCGAGCCGCTCGCGCGCCACGTCTTCGCGCAGATCGCGCAGGGCGTGCGCTTCCTGCACCAGCACGGCGTCGCGCACCGCGACATCTCGCTCGAGAACGTGCTGCTCGACGACAAGCACGTCGCGAAGCTCTGCGATTTTGGGCTCAGCGCGTTCTTTTCCGTGGATCAAACAACAGGGAAGCGCGCGGCGTTCGGCCGCGTCGGCAAGGGCTACTATATGGCCCCCGAGGTCGTCGCCGACGAGGGCGAGTACGACCCCGTGCTCGCCGACATCTGGTCGCTCGGCATCCTCTTCTTTATTATGCTCACGGGCTCGCCGCTCGTTGAGAGAGCGTCGCCGCAAGACCCCGCGTTCGCTGCGGTGCAGCGAGCCGGGATCCGGGGCGTGCTGCGCCACTGGAAGGTCGAGGACGAGATCTCACGCCCCACGATCGATTTGCTCGTCAAGATGCTCCAGTTCGACCCGGCGCAGCGCTTTCAGAGCGTGGACGAGCTCCTCGGCGCTATGGAGGCGAGCGCGTGAGCGGTTGTACTGTAGCAGCTCGACTACCTCCCCTCTTGTATCATCAGAATGTACACTACCGGCATCGGTACTTGAATTCAATATGTACCACCCAGCCTTGCATGAAATTCACTGTAGATGACCATGCACTCACTGGATCACTTGCTCGGGACGACCAGGCGCCTGTTTCACACTCGAATAGCGCGCCATGAGCGCACGCACCAGCAACAACAGCGTCAGCGACGAGATGGAGACGCTCAGTGAATCGCCTTCCAAGCAGCTCGGAGATGCAGAGCCGGCGCAGCAGGAGGAGCAGCCTCCACTGCGTGAAGTCGCCCAGCACCATCCTCCCCGCGTTCACCCAACCGACGACAGCTTGGGGCCCGAGAAGAGCGACTCGCGGCCTCGCTTGCACGTGATCACGAAAGGAGTCAGCAGTCCATCCGAGGACACGTCGGACACGCGTGCCAAGGATGAGGACGCTGCGAGACACCCTGGCTTCGGCATCGAGCCCGGCACGCTCGAGCTCGTCCGTGTGGCTCGGAGAGAATGGACCCAGCCGCAGAACCTGCCACTTCCTGTCGCAGCCGCCAACAACCACGCGCCGATCATCTCGGAGTTCACGCGGCCGTGGAGCGCGCTGCGCCTCAAGCAGCAGCCGCTCGAGTCGCTTCCCCGGGCTCGAGCGTCCGAATTGCCACAAGACCAGTCGCTGCTCAAGAACTACGAGCCTCGCTTCAGCGTCGGCGAGCACACCTTCCCAGCGTCGGAGGTCACGACGCCGAGCCTCTTCGACGCGCGAGTGGCCGTCGAGGACGCGCTCGCGCTGCTCGTGACGATGAATCTCCGGCTCGCCCTCGGCTCGGTACGCGCGGGCGAGCGAGTGGGTTTGCATCAGTCGTTCTCTTGCGTTATGTGCCTGATAAACCACGCATGCCGTGGCCCCTGCACACAGATCGAGCCGCTGTTCTGTCGGCTTGTGATCTACGACATATCGCTTGGCTGCCGCGTGACGGAAGAGTTCAGCTTCTCGCTCCCAGGCGCAGTGGACCTGAGCAGCAGCGCTGTCAAGGCCGCTCCTGCCGGCGCCTTGGCCAAGTCGCCGCCCGCTCTTTTCTACGTGCTGCCGAACCACCTCCCGCAGCATCTCTTTCTCGTGCTCAAAGTCGCGAAAGTTCTCGCGGGCGACGGCGAGAGCGCGACGGCGCCGTACTGCTCGCCTGAGAAGCACGCGGCCGAGAGCGAGCAGAACAAGCTGGTCGAGCGAGCAGCTGACTGCTGCCGCCGGCTCGGTCGGTACCGACAGCCACTCGCGTGGGGGGCGATTGCGCTCCAGGAAGGCGCCAGTCGGTGCATGACGCTCTTCCGCCAGCGCGCCACAATGAGCGACGAACAGCGGCTGCCGCTCCTCCCCGACGCCGTCCGAGGAGCGCTGAAGTACGAAGACAGGCTGTTGCTACGGGGGCTCGGCGGTGGCCTTCTTGGCTGCTGAGGACGGGCACTGACAGCGTGGTGCTTGTGTCTGTCTACAGAGAGAAAGTAGTTCCCTGCGCGTGCGAGTTCGACCTCGAGGTACTCGACGACCAGCGACTCGTCGACGCCAAGTTCCAGAGCTCTGGGAAGACCCGGAGCCTGTCGAAGAACCCGCTCCCGACCGCGCCGGTTCTCGAGATCCTCGACCCGTTCAGCATCTGCTCCACTTCAGAGACCCCGTCGTCCTTAGCGCCGCTCGAGCTGCACGCTCCACCCAACGCCGATGTCGCCGTGGCTCCGATACCAGAAGCCGTTCTTCCCAGTACGCGTGTCACCACCGCGGCGGCGTCGACCGAGTCGGCGATGCTTCAGTGCCGCGAAATCCAGCCGTTCTGCCACCCGTCGGTGACGTCAGTGTACGGGCTCACAGGCTCCGGGCCGGTCGCGGTCGCCTACATCAACGCGCTGTACGTGTACCCGATCCACCTCGAGAAGTTCCAGTTCCGCAACGTCGCGATCCGCGTCCAGTTGCTGGCGGCCGAAGCCGAGAGCGTCGGCGGCCTCGACGCCCCCGCAGCGGCCTCGGGCGCCGTGCTGCGCGCGCTGTACGCACCAGACGGCGGCGTCGCCTCGGCCGCGTACACGCTCGTCAACTACCACCAGAAGAACCCGCAGTTCGAGAACGAGGTCAAGATGTGCCTCCCAGAGCGCCTCACGCCCGCGCACCACGTGCTCTTCTCGTTCTACCACGTGCACTGCAAGAAGCTGCAGCCCGGGCAGCCGCAGCAAGAGCTCGTGGGCTACGCGGTGCTGCCCGTGCTGCAGAAAGACGGCACGGTCCTCCAGGACAACAACCACGTCGTGAACGTCGTGGCCGCGCCGGTGCCGTCCAAGGGGACGTCAGCGTCGGCGTCGACCGCGACGCTGGCGCTCCCGCCCGGGTACGTCGCGGCCGCGCGGAGCGCAGGGCTCGACATCACCAAGACGACGCTAGCGGTGCGCACGCGGGCGCTGTCGTCGGTCCACAGCCAGGACCGGACGGTGGCGGCCTTGCTGCAGCGCTTCCACACGCGGCCGGTGGCCGCCGCAGACGACGACGAGCGCGTGGCGATTCAGCTGCTCCGGCTACGACAAGCGGGCATGCCGAGCGTGCGCTGCTTCCTGCTGCCGATCGCCAAGTTCGTGCTCGGGTACCTGCGCTTCGGGACGGCGGCCGTCCGCTGGGCCGCGTTCCGCGCGCTCCTATCAGTGCTTGAGAAGGCGAGTTGGACGCCGCAGCGGTCGCTCAAGCACGACTTGAACCCGGTGCTGCACGGCCTCGTGCACCTCGTGGTCGACGAGCGCGCGGTCGAAGACTTTAGCAGCGCGCCAGCGGAAGCCGAGGACGCCACGCGTCAGCCGCGCGCGGTCTTCGACGCGCTGCTCCGCGAGTGGCTGCTCGTGCTGCAGGACGACGCGACGGCGGACGACAGCGCCGAGACGAAGCGCCTCTCGCTCGCGTACTCGAACACGCTCTTGCAGCTTGTCCTTAAGTCCTTAGCGACGCACACGCCGACGCCATCGTTATCGTTGTTGTCATCAGCGAAGACGCCGACGCTGCCGCTCGTGTTGTCGGACGACGACGACGCGCTCATGGAGCGCGTACTGCGCGAACTCGTCGCCAGCATTGACAGTAGCAGCGCGCACGGGCTACTGCTCCAGAAGGAAGTGAACCGCAGCGTCGCGCACTTCTGCCGCGGGCTTTTCCTTGTCGCGCGAAACGATGTGCCGGCGCGCGCGATCGCGCGGTACATGGGCTGGGCGGCCGCGCGCGAGAGCGACGCGAATGTGCTCGTGCACCTGCTCTTCCCGTTCCTGCGCATCCTCGTTGACTTTGAGTTCTTCGCGGTCGTGAACGGCGCGCGGACGCTCGCGCGTTCGCGTTCGCGTTCGCGTTCGCGCTCAAGCTCGATCCGGCGCGCGTCGTTCGAGCCGACAACGCTGACGACGACGGCTGTCGCTCCGCGCGCGCCGTGGCTCGCGACGCTCGTGGTCGAGCGTCTGCTGAGCGTCGCAGACGAGCAGAAGGAGGAGAAGATCCGGTGCGACGCCGTGCGCCTGTTGCGCCGTATGTTCGTCGCGCAGGCGTACAACCCGTACCACCAGAGCCCGGACGAGCAGGAGGCGATCGCGCTGCTCTACTACCCGCTCGTCGCAAGCCTCGCGCAGTTCACCGCGGACGGCAAACTGCTTTGCAGCAGCGGCACCAGCACGCAGGCAGCCGTTGCGCTGGACGTGAGCGACAAGAGCCACGAGCTCAAGCGCGAGCTGCTCGTGTGCGTCGTGCACCTGCTCAGCAGCGTCTCGACGCGCTTCCTCGCCCGGTTCTTCCAGCAGTGCGACGTCCCCGCGACGCTGCCGCCCCCGCCGAGCGCGACGCGCAACACGCCGCTGTCGAGCCCCATCTTCCCACTCAGCCCGACGGGGTCACTCCTGCACTACCGGCGGGTCGTAGAAGAGGTGCGTGCCGTCTGCGGCTGCCTCTCGTGCCTGTCGGATGTTCACACTCTGCTCTCCACTGTCGGTACAGCGCAATGGCGAGCACCCGGGCCGCACGCGCCGCAGCATCCTCAAGATCTCGGGACAGGAGCGTCGCGCGCACGCTGCTGGTGACCCCGCGGCCCGCGAGCAGCCGTTCGACGAAGTGCGCGTGCATGCGTGTCTGGCGCTCATCCGGCACAGCATCGAGACGTTCCTGGTCGACGAGGCGGCGCTGCCACCAGGGGCGGCGCTGTGGCAGCACTTGCTGTCGCCGGACCTCGTGACTCGGGAAGGACGCCTCTCGCTGCTCGACATCGAAATGCACCTGAACCACCGCCGCATCAGCCGGCAGCAGATCATGACGGACGCGTTCAGCGGCGCTGGAGGCGCGACTGCAGGGGCGACGCCGGCGTCCTGTGCGACGTTGTCGTCGTCATCGCACAGCTCCGGGCGGAGCAGCAGCACTGGCGCTGTCGGCAGCGGCAGTGGCAGTGGCATGTGGAGTCCAAGTCCGAAGCTCGTTCGCGCCGGCAGCAGCAACGCACTCGCAGCCACCGGGGGCGTCGGAGCCACGCGAGCACCGAGCCGGTCGCTGCCGCGGAACTGGGGCAAGAGCTACTCGAGCGGCAGCGGCGGCGCGCGGCGCACGTCGTCGGGGCTTGTGGGTGACGGGGGCGGTGCGTCACTGGCGCCGTCTGTTGGTCCGGGTGACGACGACATCGACCCAGAGAGCTACGCGCTGCACATCCGGTACCTGCACCGCATCACGGCCGTGACGACGCTGCGGGCGCTGCGCACGGCGGTCGACCAGTTCGAGTGGGTGATCCGGCTCATCGAGGCCCCGTTCGAGTGTCGGCGTGAGAGCCCCGAGCCGGCGGGCTCCGACGGCGCGGGCGTCGTTACTGTCGAGCAGGCGTACGCGCTGCTCGGAGCGCTCATCGACTTGCTCTTCCTGCTCATCCGGCGCGCGAACGCGATCGAGACGCTGCACAGCAACTTCGACGGCGACCTCGACGAGAGCGCGAGCGACGATGACGAGAACGACGACAACGGAGACGGAGAAGGCAGCGGCGCGGCCAGAGACGACGGCGGGGACCGGTGCTTCCTCACAGACCTCTTTGAGTACCTCGCGCGGTTCCTCGCGCGCTTCCAGCGGGCGCTCTTCGCGTGCCGCATCGCCGAGCTGCCGCGCGTCCACGACCGCTGCCGCGTGCACACGCTGCTGGCGATCGCCGCGACGGGCAAGATGCGCGTCGTACGGCAGCACGCGGCGGCGCTGCTCTGCTCGCTCGCGGCGCTCTGCTTCGCGCAGACCGGGAGCTTCTCGCTCGTGGCGCGGCCCGTCGTCCAAGTGTTCAGCGCCGAGTTCTTCGCCCCGACACCGGGCGGCGCGCCGCCGATCCCGACCGAGTCTCTGCGCGAGGCGGTCGACGAGATGCGGCAGCGCGCGCTCGCCGACGACAGCGCGTCGCTCGCGTTCCGCGTGCAGTTCAAGGAGCTGCTGCGCGGCCTCGTGGCGCAGATCAAGGCGTTCGAGATGTGGCAGGCGGCGGTCGCGAGCCCAGCGCAGCTGCGCGACTACGAGGAGGTCGAGGACGCGCTCTACCGCGTCGCCGGCGCGATCTCGCCATTCTGGCTGCTCGGTGAGAAGACGCAGTGGCTCGACGCGCTGCAGCGGCTCCACGTCGCGCGCGACAAGTTCGCCGAGGCCGCGTGCTGCCGGCTCGAGTGCCTCGCGTTCACGCGGCTCGCGGTCGGCGAGCCGGACTCGAGCCGCGACGAGTTCCGGAGCTGGGAGGTGCGCGAGCTCGTGCTCGCACGGGAGCTGGCCGAGAAGGCCGAGTGGCGCGAGCGCCAGCTCGCGCTCAGCGAGCAGCTGCTCGCGCAGCTCAAGGCCCAGCGCCGCTACCCGGAGTACGTCGAGACGCTCAAGTATCTCGAGCGCGTCGTGGGCCAGCATGCTGAGCTCGACGAGCCAGGCACGGGCGCGAGCCACGCGTTCTATCGCGTCGCGGTGGCCGGCGACTGCGTCTCGCCGCACGCGTCGCGGCTCGAGTTCGTGTACAAGCGCAGCCGGTTCCTGTCGCTCGGCGAGTTCGTAAGCGAGATGAAGGCCGTGCTGCGCGCCAAGTACCCCGTGTGCGAGCGCGTGGACGTGGTGCCCGAGCCCAAGCCGCTCGTCGGCGACGAGCCGAACATGATCTGCATGCGCGTGACGGCGGTCGAGCCGGTCGACGATGTCGACGCGACCGAGTTCCGCTTCGCGCTGCCGTTCACGCTCGGCGGCGGCGGCGCGGCGTACGGGGCGACGCGCGAGCAGATGAAGCGCGTAACGTACCTCGCGGTCGCGCAGCCGTTCCCGTGTGCGCTGAGCCGGCAGCGCGTGGTGCGGCGGCGCGAGGAGGTCCGGAGCCCGATCGCGACCGCGATGGACGACATCCGCAAGCGCTGTGGGCTGCTGCAAGCCGAGGTGGGCAAGGAGCGGCACGGCCGCACGGACCTCAAGACGCTCACGCTCGTGCTCAAGGGCAGCGTCGACACGCACGTGCACGGCGGGGTCCCCGAGGTCGTCGAGTCGTTCCTGGCACCGGAGGCCGGGGCCCCGCCGCTGCTTGACGCGCGCGGCGCCGTCATGGGCGCCGGCGAGAGCGCGAGCCAGCGACAGGAGCTCGCGCACCTGCTCGTGCACTTCCTCGCGCTCTGCTGGCAGTGTTTGCTCATCAGCCGCGAGGCGTTCCGGCGCGCGAGCTCGCTGTCCTCGAGCAACTTGGTCGCGTCGGCCGCAGGCTCCGCGGCGGCGGCGCCGGCGCCTTTGTCGCTGCTGTCGCTGGCCGCGCTGGAGGGGAGCGAGTGGACGGTGCCGCCGCCGTTCGCCCGCAGCGGCAGCAGCAGCGGGTTGTCGCCCTCCCCCTCGCCGCTGTCGTCCGCCGTCCTGTCGCCCCCGTTGGCGGACGACGACAGCAGCGCGGCGCCGCTGTCGCCGCTGCAGCTGGCGTTCGAGACGAGCTTCGTGGCGCTCGTGGAGCTCGTGCAGACGCGGGTGCCGCTGTCGCCCGAGGCCGCGGCCGACGTCGTGATGCTCGTCCAGCAGATGCAGAGCAAGGGCATGGGCTCTGCTGCCGGTATTACCGGTACAAGCAACACCTGCTCGTCGTAGAGGACGCTGAGTGATGGTCGTCTCCAGCAAAATACACATCTATTGACCGGACTCTCATTCCCCCATACTAAGCGTCAGTCACTTCGCTCCCTGCTGTTGCCAGTCGCCCGCTCTCTCTCTCTCTCTCTCTCACTTGCCGCCGAGCAGCAGCTCCTTCGCCTGGTTGATCTTGGTCGCGATGAACGTCGAGCCGCCCGTGTCCGGGTGGTTGAGGATGAGCAGCTTGCGGTGCGCGTTGCGGATGCGCTCCTCCGACGCGCTCTCGCGCACGCCGAGGATGAGCGCGGCCTCGCGGCGCGTCATCTTGTCCTCGAACGGCCCGTCGTAAAAGTTGCGGTACTTCCACGCGCTCACCTCGCTCTTCGGGCGCGCCTTGTACGCCTCGAACGCCTGTCAACAGCGACTTAGAGCCGAGCGCACGTCGAGAGGCACAGACAATACACGGCCAGCGCGCACCTGCAGGGCGTACTTGGCGCCCATAGCGGCGCCCGCGACGCCCAAGCCCGCGAGCAGAATGACCGAGTCGCGCTGCGGCGTCGCGTGGAACGCGCGGATCGCGCCGGCGGTGCGCGGCTCGTCGTCCTCGCGGCGTCCGCTGAGCGCCAGCGGCAGCTGCTGCGCCGCGCGCATCAGAAGCGGCGGCTGGGGGCGGCTGCTGCGCGTCGCGAGCGCGCGGCGCACAGCCGCCGTCGCGGAAGTCGTCGGTCGGAGCAGCGCCATCGTGGGAGCTTGTGAGCGCCAGTCGAAAATGCGCGCATTCGAGAACGACAATGAAGGGCACTGAAGCGAGGGTGTTTGGAGGGTGAGGGCACTCGCACGAGGGGGAATCTCAAAAACGACACACACTCCTGTAGGCACGGATGTCATCATCATGTGAGTCAATCAATGGCTTCTTCGCATCGGGACCACCAGTGCTGAGTTGCAGCGTCGCCATATCTCGAGTCGTCTTGAGCACTCGAGCGAGCGCTCGACGGTCCTTCTTGCCTCGCAAGGTCCTCGTCCAGGACACCCCAAGGACTTTGCCTTGAAGGCGTGGGGGGCTAAATCCGGCGGTGGCTGCCTCAAGCGAAGGTATTTTTGTGAGCTCAGCTTGCATTGGACCGACATGCTGCTTGCTGGAAACCCACGCACTCAGCAGCGACGGACAATAGACCGACCGACGGACAACAACCTTCGAAGGACACCCTCCGCCCAGCCCTCCCGAGACCCCAGCGAGCGCCGCAGCCTGCAGATGAAGCACTGAAGCGCTGCCTGCCACTCGGGTCGTGCTCCTCGCCTTGCCACCTGCTCTACTCCGGACGGGCGGGCGGGCAATCATGGGCCACTGTCTGAGCAAGTTCTCTGCCGCCGCCGGCGTGAGCGACATGGCGCAGAGCCACGACCCGCTGTCCGACTCCCCGCTTGCGATCCCCCAGCAAGCCTTAAAGAGCAAGAACCTCGTCGCGCCGCACCCGAGCGCCACGTCGACACCATCGGCCACTCTTGAGAGCCCGCCGATTGCGAGCTCCCAGTCACCGGTCGTGGAGCTCCAGGAGGGCGTCAGCTCCAAGGACCTCGCGCACGGGCGAAGTGGGGCGGAGGACGCGGCCCCCATCGGGCGAATGAAGCGGTCGCAGTCACTGGCGGTTCGGAACCCAGCCGGCCGCGTCCCAGTCGCGACGGGCGCCAGCACTCTGGTAGCAGCCGCCGCGGGGACTCTGCCAGCGTCAGGCGACGCGGCGACGGGCGGCGGCCCGACAACTCTCCTCGCCGAGAACGAGCACGAGAGTTCGAAGGAGTCGGGCGCCTCGTCTCGACGGCACGTGAGCTTGCGGGCGACTCCGACGTTGCAGCGCCGAGGGAGCCACCGAAGCAGCAAGGGGCCAGCTGGCGGCGCACAGGGGAACCCGACGCAGTCGTCGCGCCGAGCCAAGAAGCCGGCGACCGTGACGCTCGAAGTGCTCTTCCGCGACGAGCGCGCGCGGCTCGGGTTCTTCACGTACCTGCAAGCGACGGCGCTGCAGGAAAAGTTCCGGGAGGTCGAGGGCGAGACCGACGAGGCGAAGGTGCTCAAGCGCCGCATGTCCAAGCTCACGAGCAGCCGCGTGACGAGCGACTACCGCGAAGACTGCGTGCTCTTCTGGCTCGAGATGAGCGACCTGCTCAAGATCCCGAGCGGCGGCTCGTTCCAGCTCGGGCTCATGCGCGACCTCTTTGACGTCTACATCGCGCGCGGCGCGCTGCGGCAGCTCCCGATGGTCTCGGCGGCCGAGCGCGAGCCGCTCGCGCAGTTCCTGCAGGACAAGAACAGCGACCGCGCGCTGCTCGCGTACAAGATGCTCCTGCTCGACGTGCTCGAGGTCGTGACGACGCACTTTGACGAGTACGTGCGCGCCGACGGGAAGCTCGGCTTTGCGCACGCGACGCGGAGCGCGTCTGTGCGCAACGTGCTCGCGCGGCTTGCCAAGGTGAACCTCGGGAACCCGGGCGACCGGCGCGTGCACCTGAACGAGATCGTGTGCACGCCGGCGCTCTGCCGCATCTTCCGCGAGTTCCTCGAAGAGCGCAACTCGGTCGAGTCGCTGCTCTTTGTCATCGACGCTCTCGCGTTCGAGGACCTCGTGAACACGTTCGCGCTCGAGCCCGAGCTGCAGGCCGCGCTCGACGGCTCGCACCACGACTTTTGCCTGCGGCAGGCGCAAAAGATCTTTAGCAAGTACGTCCGGTACGGCTCGAAGGCCGAGATCTGCCTCGGCGGCGCCGTGAAGGAAAAGCTGCTGCGCGAGATCGTCGAGTTCCCGATCGGCGCCGACGTGTTCAGCGACGCGGTGCTCGTGTGCAGCGCGGAGCTTGTGCACTCGCACCTCGACCAGTTCTACGGCTCGGCTGCGTATCTCGGATACAAGGCGGCGCAGAGCCACGTGCGCGCGGCCAAGAGCGGCCGCAAGACGAGCGGGACGATCCTGAAGCGGAGCTCGTTCGACGGCAGCGGCGGTGGCGGCGGTGTGGCGAACAGCGGGGACAAGGCAGCAGCAGCGAACGGCGGGGACGAGAGCGGTGGGAACCGACTCGCCGACAGCGCGGACCAGGAAGCGTTCGCCGGCGGCCCGCTGCTAAGCCTGCCGGACATCCTGAACGGGGGCGGCGCGAGCTACTTCCGGGACTTTCTCAAGGAAGAAGGCGCGGAGAACACGCTGTTCTTCTACAAGGAAGTGGCCGAGTACCAGCTCCTGCCGCACGGACAGCACCACTACATCCAGAGCAAGGCACGGAAGGTCTTTGACAAGTTCGTGCGGCGCGGCGGGAAGCTCGAGGTCGACCTGCCGGCGGACGTGCGCCGCGACATCCTCTGGAAGCTCTCGGCGCCGACCGAGCACACGTTTGCGGACGCGCAAAAGTACGTGCTCAACGTCTGGGAGCACAACTTCCTCCCGCGCTTTCGCCGCCACCGGCTCTACAGTGACATGATGGCGGCGCTGCACAAGCTGCCGCACTACGGGCTCGCGGCCGGGCCCGGCGCCGGCGCCGACGCCCGCCCGCACAGCTACGCGAGCGCGGTCGCTGCCAGCAGCAGCGGCGACGTGGTCGACGTCGCGCGGATCACGCTGCGCGAGTTCCTCGAGCTCGACCTCCTGCGGCGGCACTTCCGGCGCTTCCTCGAGAAGGAGCAGTGCGCGAACGAGCTCTTCTTCTACTTTGAGATCCTGAGCTTCCAGCAGTTCCCGACGTCCGACTACCTGAGTCGCCAGGCGAAGAAGATCTTCAGTCGCTTCTGCGAGCCGACGTCGCGCGAGTTCGTGGCGCTGGCTACAGACCTCCGGGCCGAGCTGCAGGCGAACCTGAACAGCCCGCGCCCGGCCATGTTCAACAAGGCGCAGGAGGAGATCGTGGCGTTCTTCGCGACGACGCTCTTCCCCAAGTTCCAGCACAGCGAGCTGTACCGCACGATCCGGATAACGCACGCCGAGCTGCGGCTCGCAAAGCTGGCGGCGACCGGCGCAGACGTGGGCTCCGCGGTTCACGTGCGAGG
This sequence comes from [Pythium] brassicae (nom. inval.), assembly GCA_008271595.1. NCBI lineage: Eukaryota > Oomycota > Peronosporomycetes > Pythiales > Pythiaceae > Globisporangium > [Pythium] brassicae (nom. inval.). The sequence goes on along the minus strand of SMMQ01000220.1, from coordinate 4,551 downwards.
CCGGGCCGGGGCGTTCGGGGGAGATCCGAGCTTCGCGCCTCGGCCGAGCACGTCCCCCGTGCGCGGGCGGGCATCCGTGGCGACCGGGATGCCGGCTGTGGAGCTGAGCGAGGAGCAGGTGACCGTGAAGCTCATTCTCGAGCACCAGGAGACGCGCGCGCTGTTTTTGTTCTTCTCTGAAGAAATGTACGTGGTCGCGTCCCGAGAGTGTGTGTATGGGTGTGGGTGTTAGGGATCTGATGCGGCTCGCGTGTACCTGTGCGTGTGTGTGTCCTGCAGTTTTTGCACCGAAAGCATCTACTTCTGGCTCGATTGCAACGAGTTCAAGGACATCCCGCACAAGAGCTACCTGAAGCTGCGCGCGCAGAAGATCTACCGCAAGTACATCTCCGGGCAGGCCAAGCTCCAGGTGAACGTCGAGAGCGCGATCATCCGCGAGATCGTCGCGCACCTGGACGACCCGAGCCGCACGCTCTTCGTGCCCGCGCAGGTCTCGATCACCAAGATGCTCGAGCGCGACACGCTGCCCAAGTTCCGCCGCTCCAAGCACGTACGTACGTGGTGGGAAAGGTTATTGGGTCTCAGTGCCGCCTCGTACTGACGTCTGTGCGTTTCCTCTCTACTCTCTCTACTCTCTATGAACTGCTCGGCACTGCAGTTCCAGCCGTGCTTGCAGCTGCTTCGACAGGACCCCAAGTCCACGAGAGCAGTTCAATGAAACCTTTTTTAAAAAAAACAAGCATCTTGGTACTGTGACTGACAACAATCCCTTCGGAGGACGTTCCTGTTGTGGCGGGATCAAATTTCGAGAAATCACGAGTTTTTTTAAAAAAAAGTCGTTCAAAAATGTCTCAATTTGCTTTCGCGCGCTCATCATCAGTTCGAACTTGTTCGTCCTGTTCACAACGCCAGCAGTCGCAGATCCGCCGCACGCACGCGCGCGCAATGAGCTCCAGCACCACCCCCACGCACGCAACGGCGTCGCGCGACACCGCCCTGGATGCGCGGGAGAATCGCGCTCCTCTGGGCGCAACGACCACTCCGCTGGACGCGAAAATGTCGTCGAGCACGCCGTCGACGCCCCGCCGCGCGCTGCAGCCGCTTGACACAAACCGCGTGGTCGCAGCCCCCCGCCGACCGGCAACCGCCAGCGGCGACAAGAACTCGCCGCTAAAGCGCAAGCACCACGCGAGCGACGAGAGCCACGCGCGGCCGCTCAAGCAGCGCGGCGCGCTCAGCCCCGAGTTCGCGCGCGATCGCGAGAGCGAGAACCTGGCGTGGCTCGACATGCTCGTGGCGCTGCTGGCGCGCAAGTACGGCGCGCACGCGGCTCCACTGGACCTGGCGGCGCTGGAGGGCGCGAACGTGTTTGCGCCGCCGAGAGCCGCGGCCGCCGCGAAGACTGGCAGCGCGAGCGCCAACAAGAGCGGCGCTGGCTGTCGGCGTGGGAGCGGGCAGCACGCGCCAGGGAAAGAACTCGTGGCGGTGAAGGAGGAGCCGGCGCGGGACGCAGACGAGCGCGAGAAGGAAGCGCGGCGTCAGCGCGTGCTGGTGCGCCATGCCCAGCAGATCCAG
>SMMQ01001907.1:4069-16571 GCA_008271595.1 [Pythium] brassicae (nom. inval.) | reverse complement strand
GACCTAATTTAATGTGGTCCACACTATCAAAAACAAATATAGTGAGGAAACGGAGGTCGCGTAGCCGCAGCAGACACGGGGTGGGCCAGCCGCCGCAGGCGGCGCCCCCGAGCGAGCGCAGCGAGCGAAGAGAGGGCGGGGCCCCCGTGCTCTGCGCAGGCGGGCCCAGCGACCGCCGTTTACCGAGCGGAGAACGCAACACGCTCCAGAATTCAATTTTTCTTGTCAAACACCCCTTCTCAATCCTAGCTGTCGGAATGAGTTCCGACCTGCCTAGTTGACGGATCGGTGACGGTATGGTACAGTCGAATAAATTAGATTTTCCAATCAAAAACAATCCCCTAAAACTACATTCAATGTTGAATTTCAAGTTTAACTCCTCTAGTACTATATTCTCTATAATCTGGAATTAGGATTATGGGAGGGTATTATAAGCCTGATTCGCACAACATGGTCATTATCTCGCATATGAAAAATTATATGAGGTTTGGACAAGACATTTTGGGGAGAGAGATCGCTGCAAAAGGGTTGGGGGAAGAGTATAAAAGTCTTGAGAGGTTCTGACACGAGCACTTGCATTTAAAAAACCTTGATCTCTGACCATTCGTTGTCGCACGTAGGTTTTTCTTGTCATTTCGCAATTCGCTGAGAGAAAGGATAAGAGATAGACAAAAAGAGAGAAACCATGAGCCACGCGTACGTTCTCGCCGACCGCACCTTCCCCCAGCAATGGCGCGAGCTACACTAACAAGGGTGGCGGTCTGGCCGCCGCGCAGTCTCAGTGTGAACTTTACGTAATGCAAGCCCGACGCGACGGGTGTGGGGACGGAAGGGGTCGATGACTTTGTCTGTATGTGCTGTTAAGCGGCTGAACCTCTGTGGCAACTTCGTGAACCTGACCGGTTGTGTGATTGTTCCCGTGGTCCCAGGGGACAAGCCTCTCTTTGTGTACGCGAGACGCGCGGGACTCCTCCGTCCACCATCAGGTACGTAGGCTCCCGCCAGTGGAAGAACGACGCATCCCGCTGTGAGCGCCACGTCTATGCATCTCGCTGTAAGCGTCACACCGACGCAGTCCGCTCCGAGCGCGACGCCGACACAACTGTGTCCGCCTATGTCTTTGACTTCAGGGGCTATTGCTGACTCCGTTTGGGCTCTGGTGGCTCTTGAGCCCCCATGAATGAGTGTTGCGGCGCTCACGACCGTCCCCTCTCTGTCCCCCGTTGTGGGACCGAACACCGTCTCACCCCCGCCGCCAATAACACAGCACATAACGAAGTGCTCGTCACCGCCTTCGCCCGTCGTGACAGCCATAATACCGTCATCTCCCCAGACAGCTGCCACTCACAGTTCTCCACCAGCACGCCGGTTGTCTTCGTCTGTGGCTGCGGCTGCTGTCAGTCCGCACGACTCGCATATTCCGGAGGATTCGGTGTGGGCGCTTATGTCGGAGGATCCAGAGTACGAGCTTCAGGCGGATGATCCGGAGTTGGAGGAGATAAATGAGAATGAGGAAGCTGAGATGATCTCAGACCCTCTCGAACCGTACGACCGCGACACCTCCGTGGACGCTATCAAAGACGACGACCGCTTCGCTTATCCACCCGCGGACGACGTCAATCTCATCGCCGTTGTAAGTGATATTATCGACAGCGACTCGTAGGGGCGTATCGAGAACGTACTCGAGAATGACGCGGACGACGACGCAATCGACTCAGACACTGACGACGAGGGGAACAGGGAAGAGATCGCGCTCGGCTTGCGCGATGGCGAGCTCTGAAGCATCATAGTGAGTGGGTGGGGCGAGTTCGACGAGGATCACGCGCATCAGCTTCAACTGCCCGGAGCAAGCGGTCTGTACGACGGCCCAAGTGGTCCCACGAAGTCCGCGCTGGCGTTCGCAAACACGCCGCTCGGAATGTTCCTCTTCTTCCTACCGAAGAAACTGTGGTTTCGAATTGCTATCAATACGAATGCCTACACGACGCAAGCGTTCCAGAAACAAACAACCGTGTGGCACAAGGCATCGGTGTATCAGCACGCAACAGACCCGAGCGTGGACGTGCTGTCGGTAGACGAGCTCGAGAAGGAGCTGAACGTGGAGAAGCCCTATTTCGCCGGTCGAGAACGTGACGCTAGTGGGGCTGCTCGTCGCTCGTTCGCTGTCTCCAATGAAAGAAGTACTCAAGAAGCGCTGGAGGGTCGTTCGGGCATTTCATGCGGCGAAAGCGGTTTGAGACCATCGCGCGCTACATCCACTTCAGTGATATCACCGACCCACGAGCACGCATTGAACGAACGTGGAAGGTACAGCTGGTGCTGTCCGCAATCCAGACGACGTTCTGACGCGGATTCCTGCTCGGGTAGCGCATAAATTTACGAAGGGATGGTGGCGAGCAGGAGCAAGTACAATCCGATGAAGGTGTTCATGAATGACAAGCCCATAAAGTGGGGAACAAAGTTTTTACCTGACGTGTTGTGCGGCGACGACTTACTGCGCGAGGTACGAGCGATTCGAGCGCGTGTTGTGGCGGCACTGCACTGCAAACATGGACTGACGTGTTCTTTGTATGTACAGAGTGGATGTCTACTGCGGCAAGTCGAAGCAAGCTGAGGCGAAGGTCGGGTCGACGGCAGTCGTGCGGAACTTCAGCGCAGCTCTATGTGGACAGCCAGCGAAGAGACTCATCTTGAACGACAACTACTTGTCGGTGGCGCTCTCGCACAAGTTGCTGATGATGGGGTTGTACATGTCGGGACGGTGCGCACAAACCGCTTCGGCTGATGTAAGCAAATTTCGTATAACCAGAAGACTTGCCCAAAGAACGTCACGCGGGGACCCACAGACTTGCGTGGTGTTCTGTATATCCGGAGTTGGTCCTTGTTTCATGGATGGACACTCGACCCGTCAATTTTCTGGCGGCAGGGTGCAGCACTGCGCTGGCCAGCATTATGCGGAAGAAGAAGGACGGCACGCGGACCTCTGTTCGAAGCTCAGGACTGGTGCGCGAGTACCAGAGCGGTTTGAGTGGCGTCGACCAGCACGATCTGCTTCGGATACAAAGCTACTCGGTGCAGAAGGCGATACGAATGCGGAAGTGCTACCGCACGCTAGTTCTCGAGCTTGTGGACATGGCGCTCATCAACGATTTCATCGTCCACAAGCATGCACACACTGCAAAGAACGAGAGGGTGCCGACGCATGGCGAGTACACACGCCGACTGCACGAACAGCTGCTCGCTCTCCAGCCACATGACTTCCAAAGCACCATGGAGGTGCAGGACTTGGTGTCGGGGCCGGCTGCATCTGCGGGCTCTGCAAAGTGTGCTCGGCGTACTCGGCGCCAAACACCAAGGACGCGGAGTCGAGCTGGTTCTGCCCGCGGTGTACAAGCGAGTTTTGCGGCAAGGTGGCTTTCTGCAACTCCGCGCGTCGGACGCAGCACGGGTCCGCGCTCACGTGTGGGGACATCTGGCACGAGGCATGGAAGAACGGCATCATCATCCCGCCAGAGTGCAAGCGCATCAAATCCCGTAAGAAGCGCTCGCGCGCAGATGATGAGTCAGGCAGCGAGTTGGCTGCGGAGAAGAGCGTAAAGGGATAGTCAATACATACCTCTATGCCATGCACTTGTGGTGGTGGTGATGCTGTTGGCGCGTGTGTGGGAAGTTTTGCCCCTTTGTCTGTCAATCTATTTTGACAAATGAGCAAAATTATCCTCAAGCTCTCGGATGGCCGGCGCGCGTGTGTCCAGCCAGCGCCTTCGGCGCGCGTGTGTCCAGCCAGCGCCTTCGGCGCGCGTTTTCGCGCGCTTTTGGCGTGCTTGTGTTGGCTAGCGAGAGTGCGGTCGGATCACTTTGAAGGGGATATCAAACATTGTGAGTCGGCGGACCGCTTTTGCACTGAATGAGATTCTTATTGGCCAATCACATTGTTTGATTTTTGTGACGTGGAAATGAAAAGCTGTGTTCTTCGTCCACTCTATGCACGGATTTCTAGTAGACCTTCAGCTGCTATTATTTTGTGAAGGTGGGCAATATACTTTTATCGAGTCACTTTCTTATTCCGTAGATACAGAATAGATCTTGGTTCTCGAGGAGTTTAATGTCAAGTGCGTCAAAAGAGGGGACAGATTTCATATTCCCCTTTTGATAAATATTGACAGCTTTGTAGCCTCTTTTATAAATTCCCTTGGTATAGGTTCTCTTTCAAATTTCCCGCCCTTTTCAACCTAATATAGTCGCATTTTGATTTTTACGTCAAATACAAGTTGCAAACGCTCACCGTGCTGCAATGGACCCGCTGACGGAGCCGTTCGCTGGGCTCTGCCGCGCGCTGCGCGGCGTGCGCGACCAGGTGGAGGCGCTGACCCACGTGAGCGCGTCGCTCGACGCATTCAATAGCGCGTTTGGCGACTTCCAGAGCGCCATGGCGCTGCACGCGTCGTGTCTGCAGTTCCCGTCCCCCTCCTCGTCCGCTCCAGGCGGAAAGAAGGTGTCGCTCCAGATCTCGGGGATTCCGGCGCCGCAAGCAGCCGGCGCCAGTGCGCTGCTACAGCGCCGCTCTTCGCGCGACTCGGCGGGCAGCAGCGGAAGTCTGAGCGCCACCGCGAAGAGCCGGAAGAGCTCTGGCGGGGGCAGGAACACGCCCACATCCGCATCCGCGTCTGCGTCTGCGGTGACAACCGGCAGCAGCGGGTTCTATCAACCGGCGAAGAGCAAAGCTGCGCAAGCGAAGGCTGTGGGCGGGCAGCAGACGAAGAAGCGACGCGCACCGGTGGTGGCGAAGAAGCCCGAGTCTCCTGCGTGGAAATGGGACAAGCGTAAGCAGAGAGCGTGCTCGCGGGGCTGGCTCTCAAGTCGTGGGGAGAGCGGCGGGCTCACGGTCGTTGTGGACATGCGGTGGCTGGCGCAGACATCCGCGACCAGATTCCGCGCAAGTACAAGAGCAAGGAGGAGCTCAAGAAGCTCGAGATCATCCTGCTGTACATCAAGAACCGGCAAAGCGGCATGTGCGTCAGCGTGTTGTGGGCACTCTGTCAGCCTTGCGCCTTGCATCGCCACCCCTCGCCTGCGTGACTGCGTGTTTCCCTCTCGCCCTCTCTATCGTTGTTGAGGTGTCGTGTGCAGTCGGCTCATCCTCACGCTATCGGCTCGCTCTCCTGAACGCGGATCCGCTCGCAGCACCATCGCGGACCTCGTCAAGCACAGCGGACTGCCAGTGATCAAGAGCAAGGAGATCCTGCAGACTCTCATGAAGCTCGAGCTGATCCACCGAGAACACGAGAAAGCGGTTCGTAGGCGCTCGAGTGGAAGGTGTCGGCATGCGTGGGAGGACGGGTCGGTCTCGTTGGCAGTGGCGCGTCGTCAGCTCACTGGATCGGAACCGATGGATTGGCGCTCTCTGCTTCACGCAGGGTTTCGTATACACGTTCGGCAGTGGGCACTAGGTGCACCACCCGCTCTTTCCAGTCTTCTCTGTGTTGCCCGTCACCAGTGCATCCAGAACTGCGTTTGATTCCGCTCCTGAGGTTCGGACGACCCGATGGATGCAAGCAGCCGGGACCCCACTGCGGCGGTGGGTTCGTTTGCTTACTACAGCCCCTTTCACCTCTCGCTGATGCTGCTTTCGATCGTCAGTAGCGTTCCGATAGTACTCTGGTCGACGCCCTGTACGCACCCCCAGCTAAGAAGTAGACGCACAAGAATCGCCGATACGATCTGCGCTGCGTCGGACGTGAGGTGCGCAATAATGAGGAGCGCAGGAATGATGTGAACATCGGACACGAACCAGATCCGCATGTGGTTACCATGCTCGAAGATCATTTTTCGAATCTGCCATCAAAATGAGTTGATGCAGCACCGTGACTACTAAACCCAAGTGTTGTTTATGCGCAGCCACACCTTCGAACACTCACCATTCCAGCATTCGCCATCCAGCACACAGCCCAATCAGCAAATCAACCGCCTCAACATGTCCCCTGCTGCCGTCGCCGACTTTAAGACCGTCCTCATANNNNGCCACTCGCGGTATCGGACTCAAGCTCGCCGAGCGCTATGTCCAGAGCGGCTGGAACGTCATCGGCGCCGCGCGCGATTTGAACAAAGCCGAGCAGCTCAAGGCGCTGTCGCCCTACAAGCTTGTACAGCTCGACTCGGGCGACGAGGCGAGCATCCTGCACGCTGCGAAGGAGCTCGAGGGGGAGACCATCGACTTGCTGATCAACAACGCTGGCATCGGCATCGGTGCTACTCTCGAGACGACAACGAAAGCCGACATGGTCCAGCAGTTCGAGATCAACACTGTCGGCCCGTTCCTCGTCACGCGCGCGTTCTTGCCGAACCTCAAGGCGGCGGTGGCTGCGCGTGGCTCCGCCACTGTCGCCCAGATGTCGTCTGTCGTCGGCAGCATCAGCAGCGGACGCTTCCCTGGCTTCGATATGAACTGCGGCTACCGCACATCGAAGGCGGCGCTCAACATGGTCAACGCCGCTCTCGCGGCCGAACTCAAGAGCGACCACATCGTCTCGATCGTGCTCCACCCGGGCTACGTCGCGACCGACATGACCAGCTTTGCTGAAGGCACCATCAGCACTGACACGAGCGTCGACGGACTCGTTTCCGTCCTCAGCAAAGCCACGCTCGAGGACACGGGCAAGTTTATCAACTACGACGGCACCGCCATCCCGTGGTAACTAACAACCACGAGCCTCTCAGCCCGACTTCTTCCAGTTTGAGATCTCGCGTCAACTCGCGCAGTCGACGTGCGCTCGCAGCATTCAAAGAAGGCTGAGCGATCTTCTTTGTGAGGGCTGCAGCTGGCTCTGCACCGCCACCACTCGCTTGCTTTGGTACTGTTGTCCGTCTTCTCGGTCAGTCTAAGCGTATCCAAACATTGATGTCTCACGTCATGCATGACACACAGTCCAGCTTGAGATGACTGCTCTGCTGTGTTGTTGGCTTCGGCATCGGTCGCTTGGGCCACTTGACTTCTCAGTGGCCTCGTGTGACAACACTCGATACCAACAACCCCCAGCTGAGGACAAGGTGACGACCACACATACTGTACAGTACAATACGGAGACAACAGCCGTCCCCCACTCCCCTCTGTGCGTTGCTCGTAACCAGCGCATCCGATACTGTACTCCGTTTGATCTCGGTCCTGAGACTGAGCCTGACGTCCAGACCACTTGGTGATTGTTGGCAGCCAGGGCCGCTGTGGCGGCAGATCCATTTTACTTACTTCTGCAGCAACTACCACCTCTCGCTGATGCTGCCTTCGATCGTCGAGTCATCTCGCCAGTAGCGCGACGGACGCGTGAGCGGCGAGCTCGCCTCCTTCCGATGGTACTCCATCGTCGACGCACTGTACGCGCCGCCGACCACGACGTCGGCGAAGCTGAGTGAGCGCGCCGGGCCCTTGCGCGTCTTGATCTGCTCATCGTCTTTGCCGCCGCCTTCTGTCGCCACCGCAGTCGCTGTCGACGTCACCGCTACCTCCGCCCCACCCGCGGTTCTCCGCTTCACACTGTGCGGCGCCAGGCGCGGACTCACGAGCCGATCGCGGCGTCGCTCGTAGTACTTTTCAGCAGAGCCCAACTCGGGTCGCGTCCCGGACGCCGCGCGCTCGCTCACGAACTCACTCTGTCGGCGGTAGGTGGCCGACGAACCGTCCGAGCGCGCGCCACCGTGGCTGCTGCCGCCCGCTGTCACGGCGTGCGCTCGCTGCTGCTGCACCTGGAGGTAGTGCTGGTGCTGGTGCTGGTAGTGCGAGTAGAACGGGTACGGCTGCGCGCTGTGGCTCGCGTCGGCTCCGCCACTGGCGCCACCACCGCCACCACCGCCGCCGCCGCCACCTGCTCCATTAAAGTAGTGCGGCATACCAGCAACGCCGCCGGCGTGCGTGTACGTCGGGTACGGGAACCCGACGCCGCCCGAGCCGACTGCTGTCGGGTAGCCCAAGTGGCTCGAGTTCCCAGGCGGCACAGCGTGGCTCCTGTCGCTCAACCCTGCCGCCGCCGCCGACGACGACGACGACGCGATCACTGCGCCACCGCCGCCGCCGTTGCCGCTCGCGTCCGACTTGAGCTTCACGGGGGCGTTCCCGCCCAAGATCGCGCGCAGCATGTTCTCTGGGTGCAGCGCCATGCCCGTGATCTTGGTCGTCCGGTTGTCGCTGAACACGGACGGGTTCACGGACGCCGCGAGCAGCGTCGAGTACGCGGCCGAGAACGCGCGGCGGATCTGCGTAATGCGGAAGAGGTTCCGGCCGACATTGTTGCTCGCGTGCAACGGGTCCTCGATGAACACCGGGTCGAACTTGTGCGGGTCGTGCGCCAGGTCGACCATGTGCGTGTTCTGCGGCCAGTCCATCGACGAGCGGTTCCCGTACCGGCGCGAGCCCGGGGACGACAGCAGGTTCGAGTCCTGCACGGCCGACTGCTGCGGCATCTGCCAGTGGCCGCTGTTGTGGTAGTGGTGGTGGTGCTGCAGCGCGGCGCTGCGGTCGTCCAGCACGGCGTCGTCGGCCGCGTACTGCGCCAGGTCCTTCGACGGCACGGACGGAAGGAGGTTCTCGCGGTTGAGGAAGCACCGCGACGCGACGCTGATGCCGGTCGTGCGCGGGTCGAAGCGGTTGCCGTAGAAGTCGAGGAAGCCCATGAGCATCATGCCAAAGTCGGCGCACGACTGCGAGCTGATACTGTGCTGCACGGCGGCGCTGACGTTCTCAAAGCCGCTTGTGAGCGTGTCGTTGTGCTCCTGAAGGTAGCGCGCGACCATGAGCAGCAGCGAGTACGACGAGAGCCCGCCCGAGTACGCCATCGCAAAGCCGCGCTCGATCGCAAAGCTCTTGAGCACGAGCATGATCGGCGCGAGCGGCGGGAACTCGTGGATGAGCGACAGCACCACGTCGTTCGTCGCGAGGCCGTTGTGCCCCGGGCCCTCGAACGAGATGTCCAGCCGGACGTTGTACGGCGCGGCCGTGACGAGCGTGATGATCGGGATCGCCGCGAGCGGGATCGTCCTGACCGAGTCCGGCACGACCCACGGCTCCTGTCGCAGCTTCCGCGCGAGGTTCTGCTGCCACGTCTCCTTGATCGCGTTCCGGCCTTCCAGCATGCCCGCCGCGTCCGCAGGCGCGTCCCGCCGGACCTTGGGCAGGCAGATGACCAAGTCGATGTCACTGCGTGGGTGCAGCACGAGCCGAACCGGCGACGCGTGTCAGTCAGCGACAAAGAACGTCGCCCTCGATCAGCCGCCCCCTCGCACCCACCGACCGAAACATGGTACGAACCTGGACGGCAGCACCAGCCGCGACACGAACGACCCGTACGGACGCACTTGCGCGCGCGGCCAGAGCGACTGGACCGCCGCCGTGCACAGCCGGAGCGCGGCCATCTGCGCCGGCAGCCGCGCGTTGCTGTCGGCTTGGAGCTGCGAGATGAACTCGCACATGTCCCAGTGCAGCTTCGTGCGCGGCGGAAGCACCGACATGGGCACCGACACGAACGGGCCGAACACCGACGCCGACGCGTCCATTGGGCTCGAGTACATGTACTCGCCTGACGCGATCGCGTGCTCCTGCTGCTGTCGCTGCTCTTGCTGGTGCGCTGGGTCGCTGTCGACCATCCCAGCCGATGGCTGCGACTGGTGCGACGACAGTGGCGGAGGCGGAGACGAGCCAATGTCCGCGCTGTTCCCAGTCCCACTTCGGGGGTCACTCGCGCCGAGCAAGGCAGAAGGGCTCCTGCCGTTCGTTGCCTCGCACTCTCTCGACAACTTGAGCTCCTGCAGCTCGGCCTCCACTGCCGAAAGCTGCGCGCTCAGACTCGACACCGTCTGCTGCAAGCCCGCCACTTCTTTCGGCAGTGTCGATGCGATCCCTTCCAGCGCCTGCCATCCATCCATCCGTCGTCGTCATTCTCTCGTGCTAATACGCCACCACCACCACTCACCCTCCCTCGCACACGCTTGCAATCAAAGCACGCACCTGAGTCTTCTCCTCGAGCGCAGCCTCGAGCTTCGCGAGTCGTGCGAGCAACTCGGACGCGTCGAGCGCCGGCGGAGAGCTGCAGTCCGACGCTCGTCGCTTTGCCGAGCGCTGCTCCGGGTCGAGCGCGGCTCGCAGCTGGCTGCACTCGCACGGCTGGCTGTCTCTGTCGTTGTGGCACGAGCAATCGCAGCACGAGCGCGGGGCCCGCTTGCCCCACGTGTCATCGCCGTCGCTACTCGAGTCCCCGCCGCGGTCATCCTCCTCGTAGTCAAACGGCAGCGGACGACGACGGCGCTTGAGCGTGCGCTGGCGGTCGAAGAACCCGCCCTGCTGGTACAAGAAGTCCGACGTCGCAGCCGTGCCCGCACTCTCCGGCGAGCAACCGCCAGTCGACGACGTCTCCCCAGCCGCGACGGCGTCCGACGAAGCCGGGTCCCGCTGCGAAGGACTCGCGCCAAGCATGTCCGAGAACGACTCGAGCGAGTACGCCTTCGACGCCGCCACGCTCGCCTCCGCTGGCGGTTCGGTGCGCAGACGCCCCGCACCGGCGTTCAGCAGCCGGCTGCTCCGAGCCGACGCCGCGTCGTTCTTGAGCTGCCAGTTGTTGAAGTCCCAGTCGAGACTCGACGCGGCCGAGCTCGTGTGCATCGACGCCTCGGACGAGAAGAGCGACGGAAGGTACCACCCGAACTTTGTCTCCGCCGACGCCTTCGGCTGCTCGTCGCCGTTGCTCTCGGCCGAGTCGCTCGACGTCCGGTCGTCGCCCGCGAGGAGTTCGTCGCGGCGGCTCCGGTCGCTCTCCGGCAGCTCGCGCGGCGCCAGCGACAGGAAGAATGGCGGCGACGCTGTCGACGACGACGACGCGTACAACGGCTGGGGCCCGAACGTCGGCAGCGACAGCGGCGACGCGTAGCTCTTGTCCAGGAAGCTCAGCAGCGGCCGCGACTCGGGCGTCTTAGTCAGAGCCTTCTCTTGCTGCTGCTGCTGCTTGGAGTTGGAGTTCTCCTTGTTCTCGGAGCCTTTGGAAGACGCCGGGGATGCGAACAACAGCGCCACAGTGCTTGTCGGCTGCGCTGTTGCTGCTGCATCTAGCCCAAACGGCCCAGCCGCCAGCCCAGCAGCGCCATTCGAGCCGGCCACCGCGCTGCCCTCGCGCTTCTTGCTCTTCTTGCGCTTCTTCGCCTTCTTCTTCGACGCGCCGAGAAGGTCCAGCACGGTGCGGCTGCTCGTCGGTTGCGTCTTGGGCCGCGCCTCCGCTGCCGCGCGCTCTACGATCTCGTCCAGGAGCTCCGCCACGTCGCGCAGCGTTTGCTCGCGCTTGCGGCGCACGCGCACCTTGAGCTCCTCGAGCGCTTTCTTGAGCAGCTTGTGCTGCGCGACGCGCTCCTCGGCGTCGTGGCGACGCTTCTTCAGGAGTTTCTTCCGGTTCGCGCGCCGCCGCTGGCTGTTGCTCTTGGCATCGTCGGCCCCGGTCGACCCGTCGGTGGTGGCGGCCGAGCCGACGGCGCGCTGCTGCTGGTGCTGCCCGTTCTTCGCGCCCTCGTCCTCGCGCGCGAGCCGCTCGCTCAGCAGCAGCGAACACTCGTCCTGGAGCTTCTCTGCGAGAATAAGCTTGAGCACCGCGGCTTGCGGGACGCTCAGCGTCTCGGTGAACGAGCAGCTGAAGCACACATCCACCGACGCCGTCGCTTGTCGTCCGCTGTTGTCGGCCCGCAGCGCCGTGACGACGTCGGTGAGCGTCGCGAGCGCCGCGCGCAACGCTGGGAAGCTCGCCTGGCGTGCGCCGAGGCTCCGCAGGTGCGCTGTCACGGCCGCTTCCAGGCGCGACAGAATCGCGCGCTGCTGGCGCGCACTCGCGCTGTTCCACTCGTCTGCGAGGCAGCTCTTGGCCGCGAGGCCGGCGAGCGGCACGCGGTACAGCGGCGCTGCCGCCGCCTTCTTCCGCTCGCCCCAGTGCCGCCAGACGTTGAGTTCCTAGCAGCCACGCGCACGAGATAACGTCAACGACGCTCGGCTCGGCCCGCCGTGGCCACGTCTGTTGTAAGCGATGGCATCGTGCAGCGACAGCACGTACGATCTGGTTGACGACGAGCGCCTCGAGCGCGTAGTACCCCTGCGACGCGAGCCACTGCCGCACTCATGCACGCATGAGGACACACAGGCTCACACACGCACACACAAAGAGTCCCTATCGGCTTCGTGAACAGAGTTGCGTACCGGCGTCTCGCCCCACACTTTGCTGCGGAGCGCAGCGTCTGACGGACACGCAGCGAGGAACTGGCCGTCCGAGACGTGCTCCATCAAGAAGAGGAACGCCGCGTTCCTGCCCACTGGCAGCGCGACCGGCGCGTCTGGCAGCAGCTGCGCCGCGCTGTCCTCAAAGAGCGCTGTCGCCAGCGCCAGCGTGTCGCACGACTTGTCCACGTTCAGCACGCGCAGCACGCGCCGCAGCGCGTCGCAGCAGGCGCCGAAGAGCGTCGCGTGGAAGCTGCCGACCGCGTCGCCGTC
>SMMQ01001906.1:19481-31067 GCA_008271595.1 [Pythium] brassicae (nom. inval.) | reverse complement strand
GCCGCGCTCTGCACAGTCGTTCTAAAGATGCGGTCGAACACTTTGGTGGGTTGACCTTGTTGGAAATGGGATCATCAGGAAGACGGTGGAGGAGGCAGCGAACACGACCACGACAGCAAGACAGCGACGACCCACGGGCGCTTCATCTTCATCTTCGCCTTCGCTTCGACGACAGCGCACCGCACCGCACCGCACCGCACACCAGACAACAACGAGAGAACGCGGACGCACCATGGCTTCCTTTTGCTGCTGTTTCTGCGCGGTGGCTTTTTACCAACTATCGGCCGCGAGCGAGCGGCACAAAACGCCGCGAAAAACAAAAGGGCGGGAGTGGCCGCGCCGCCAACCAACCACGCGGTTGGTACTTGCACTTACTGAAACCAAGCGTAGATTCCCACCAGACCAGCCAACCACCCAGATGGTACTTGTGCATACCGAAAGCAAGAGTAGATTCACTTGCTGAGGTTATATTTCAAAATATTTAAGGTTTTAACTGTAAAAATAATATTCTTGCTAATTTCATAGTCTGGTTCTTGTCGAAGGTGTGAGAGGATTCAACGGCTCCATTCAAACACCAAGATAAACGTGGAACGAGAGTCCCATGGTCCCTCGCCCAAGTCACTATTAACATCCGTGGTGATGAAAACAAGGGAGTAAAATTACTTGCATTTTGTTTGAGGCTGTTTTAGTAGCCAGAAAAGCTGTTTGATAGGTTGGCACATTGTACCCATTTTGTACCCAATTACAGCGCTCTGGCACAATTCTCTTTGAGAGGCAACGTGTCTGTTTGACAGTTTGCTAACGATGGTTGGCTTCCAGTCGTCACCTCACCTCACACCACTTCCATCACCACCGCCCGCCCGCACGCACGCACACACACAGACACACTCGACCAACCATGCACCTCATGTACTACATCGGCGCCGACGGCAAGCGCGTCTACACGCTCAAGGTGCGCTTCTCTCTGTATGTGCCTCGAAAAGCCCGCGCTCAGTCGCGGTTTCTAACGCTCTCCTAACTGCGGTCACTTTCAACAGAAGGAGGACCCGGCCGGCAAGCCCACGCACTCGGCGCACCCAGCGCGCTTCTCGCCGGACGACAAGTTCTCCAAGGAGCGCATCATCACCAAGAAGCGCTTCGGGCTGCTGCCGACGCAGACGCCGGACCCGATCTTCAACTAGAGCGCGAGAAGACGTGAAGCAAGCGCGTGAGTGAGTGGGAGTGCGCTTCTCGCCCGCTTGCTGCCGAATGAGGAGCCTGGAGACGCACACGATGGCGCTGGGCGACGCGACTGACGTCCACAGCCGGCGGCTGCGCACGCGCGCTCATCAGCGACGCCGTAGACGGCGAGTGCCTGCGCTTCACTTCGGACAGAGTGAGGAGCGACCTTCGCCGACACCAGAGACGCACCAAGCAGCAACAACGGCAGCGCCGGATCGAGTCGCAGAGCCTCGTGTAGATTTACTATATCAACAACGTATTCATTCCCCACCATCCCACGCTTGCCGCCCTTGCGTCGTTCTCTCCTGACCCGAGTCATGAGCGCAACGCTGTCCTTCACCACATTCAGTAGTCGCCAATACTGTACCGGTACTACGGTAGTACCGGTAGTAAGAAAACGCACTTCCCAATTTGCGCACAAGATAGCAGAGTTGCTCTCGAGCAGCAGCGACGAGGAAGACGCGCCGCGGCCGCGCTTCTTGAGCGTCTTCACCGCTGATCACAGCGAGAGCCAGGATGGCGAGCTTCTCGAAGCGATGCTGACGCCCGCGACTCCATATCCTTACACAGTCAGCAGCAGCAGCAGTTCGACCACTCCCAAGAAGCCCATAATCTCCGCCCGCGAGATGCTGCTCCAGCTGCTGCCAGGCGCTGGCGGCGCCGCGCGCCACGCGCTCACGCCTCCACCGCCCAAGTGTTCGTTTTGTGCCTCATCCGCGGCGTTTAAAGCGTCACCTGCTCGCTCAGCGCTGCCTTCGAGTCCTGCCAGTACGACACATGAGCTCTCGACGAACGAGCGTATCGCGCAGAAGTATGGACTCCTGCGCGCGCCGAGCTCCGAAGTGCGTGGCGCCGCGCCACATGTAGAGAACCACCACGAAGCCGAGCCAAAGAAGCGACAGGCAACAGCGGAGAAGCGCGCTGCGCCTCAGCCGGCAGCGAAAGCGGAAGCGGCGACTCTGCCAGCGTACGTGTCGCCGTTCGCGAGCGACGGCGGGTTCTCTGATCTAAAGCGGCGGCGGCGACAGGCGGGCGGGGAGGGAGCGGCTCCTCGCGCCAGCGACGCCCACACGCCGTACGACGACGGGGGTCGCAAGAGCGGAGGAGCGCCCGCTGCCCTCGGCCGCCGCCCGCGCCACATCGTCGCGTCTTCGATCGAGTCGGACGACGGGTGGCTCTCGGACGCGAAGGACGTTCCTGACGAGCAGCAGCAACAGCAGCGGCCGCCACCAGGCAGAGCTGGGGCGAGCGCGTCCCGCACGCCGGACGAGTTCGTGTGTCGAGAGCGGAGCGCGCTGCCGCTACGCAGGGTCCAGTTCCTACCGCTCAAGCGGCCTCGGCAGCGACGGCAGCTCTCCGACGCGGACGCGGACGACCCCGAGCTTGAGGACGCGGAGCGCTGGCCGCGCCTTCCGCCGCCAGAGGTGCGTGCAGTGCAGGAAGCGGCCTGGCGCCAGTCGATTGTCTTCTGTTCTAACACTGTGGAGTGTGTGTGTGTGGTTTCTGGACAGAGCGACAAGGGCCCGCTCGTGTTGCTCTCGAGCGAGCCCGGCGTGGGCTCGACCACCGTGTGCGCCAACATCAATAGCTACCTGTTCGACTACCAGCGCGAGGGCGCGCAGTTCCTCTTCAGTGCGTACGCGAGGAACGCCGGCGCGATCCTGGGCGACGAGATGGGGCTCGGGAAGACCATCCAGGTCATCGCGTTCCTCGCCGCCGTGCTGGGCAAACACGGCGACGCGCGCGACCGCGAGGGCTGTCGCGCGCTCCGAAGCCGGCGCCGCGAGGCACTGGCCGCGCCGCTGCCCGCGGGGTGCACCTCAGTATACGACGCGGTGCCCGGCCCCGGCCCGGTGCTCGTCGTCGTCCCAGCGTCGCTGCTGCACAATTGGGAGGCGGAGCTCCGGACGTGGCTCTGCTGCACGGTGCTTCTGCACGGGAAGCCCGCAGAGCGCGAAGCCATCGCCAAGCAGATCCCGAGGTGCGTTCTGGTCTTTGATGGCTCAGTACAGCGTTGCATGTTGTGTCTTCGCTCACAGACGCGGTCTCTCTCTCTCTCTCTCTTGGTCCCAGGGGCGAGTACGAGGTCGTGATCTGCAGCTACGACATCCTCAAGATGGCGGTCAAGCAGCTGAACACCGTGCCGTGGGAAGCGGTCGTGCTGGACGAGATCCACGGCTCGAAGAACCCCGAGTCGCAGCTCACGCAGGCCGTGCAGGCGCTCCGGTGCGCGCGCAAGCTCGGGCTCACGGGCACGCTCATGCAGAACAACGAAAAGGAGCTGCACTGCCTGCTCGACACGGTCGCGCCGGGCGTGCTCGGGTCCTGGAGCGACTTCCGCGCGTACTACGGCGACGACATCAAGTACGCGCGCCAGAAGTCGGCGGCCGCGGCGGCGCTCGCGCGCAGCCGGCGCAAGGAGAAGCAGCTGCGCGAGGTGCTGTCGCCGTACTACCTGCGCCGCGAGAAGGAGATCAACCCGCGGTTCCAGGAGATCCGCAAGAGCGACCAGGTCGTGTTCTGCGACCTCACGCCGCTCCAGCTCGCCGCGTACGAGCGCGTGCTCGCGATACCCGAGTTCGAGCTGCTCCGGCGCGGCGACGAGCCGTGCGACTGCGGCCGCCCGAGCCGCCGGCCGCGCCGCGCGTGCTGCTACCAGACACCAGCGGACTTGGGGGATCGAGAGGGCAGCGACGGCGCGCGGCCGCTGCTCTGGGAGCGGTTCTACCCGGACGGCGCCGCGTGTCGCCAGTGCCCGAACTGCGTCGGCCTCGTGTGCGTCGCGCAGCTGCTCAAGCTCGCGAACCACATGGAGCTGCTCAAGGTGAACCCGCGGGACCCGCCCGAGCGGCAGCGGCTCGACGCACCCTTCGCAGCGCAGGCGTTCGGCGCGGACGTCGCGGCGGTCGGCGGCGTCGAGCAGGTCGCGTCGTTCCACGCGATGCGCGCGCTCGGCGCGCAGACGTGCGGCAAGATGCGCGTGCTCGAGCAGCTGCTCGCGCTCTGAAAGAAGCGCCGGCAGAAGACGCTGCTCTTCAGCCGGAGCACGCGCATGCTCGACATCCTGCAGCTTTTCCTCGTGAGCAAGGCGATCGCGTACGCGCGGCTCGACGGGCACACGAAAGTGGATGACCGCCTGCGGCTCGTGACCGCGTTCAACAGCCCGTCGATCCCCGCGAGCGTGTTTCTGATCAGCACGCGGGCCGGCGGCCTTGGTCTGAACCTCCCGAGCGCCTCGAACGTCGTGATCTTCGACCCGAGCTGGAACCCGGCGCACGACTGCCAGGCGCAGGACCGCGCGTACCGGATCGGGCAGACGCGGGACGTGCAGGTCTACCGGCTCGTCACGCTCGGCACGATCGAGGAAATGATCTACGTGCGGCAGATCTACAAGCAACAGCTGAGCGACACGACGCTCAAAGGCGCGCAGGCCCCGCGGTACTTTGACGGCGTGCAGGGGGACCGCCGGCAGCAGGGCGAGCTCTTTGGCGTGCGTAACCTGCTCTGCTACAAGCCCGGCGGCATGCTGCGCGGGATCCAGGACGCCTACGCGCGCGGCCCCGACGGGCTCGTGGTGCAGGAGAACCAGGTCGACTACGCCCGGGCAGCAGCGGCGGCTGCGGCGCTCGACCGGCCGAAGCGGAAGGCGTCGCGGCAGGCGGCCGACGAAGAGATGCTCGAGGTCGCCGACGAGCTCGTGCGCAACATCGTGACGCCGGACGCTGAGGGGGACGACGGCGGCGGCGCCACTGCAGCGGCGCTGGAGGAGCCGGCGGGAACCAGCGACAGCGACAGCGACAGCGACCACGAGGACACGGAAGGGCAGCTGCTGCGCGGCGGCGGCGCGCGCACGCTCCTGCACGAGGCAATCGTGGGCGAGCATCACCGGTCGCTTCCACGCGTCGCCGTGTCCGACTCGGAGTCCGAGGGCGACGTCGCGGGGCTCGAGCCGGAGCCGGAGGAGCAGGCGCTGAGTCTGCGGCCGCCAAAGCCGCCGCTGCGCCAGTCCGCACTTGTTGGAAAAAGCTCCAGGCGCCAGCTCCAGCTCCAGCGCCAGTGCCGGTGCACAAGAGCGTGTACCTCCCAAAGTACCTGTGAGCAGCAAGTGCTGAGAAGCGCCTATTACATGACAACGCGTGTGTGATCCGATAGCAAGTAATAGCATGCGCTGTGAGTTGGGAAGGGCGCCTGCCGGCCCTCGACCCTCTCGCTCTCTCTCTAGCTGAACGAGCTCGGGTCCTTGTTGTTGCCTGTCAGGCGGCGGAACTTCTGCGCGATCTCGTCGAACTCGGTCGAGAGGTCGTCGAGGCAGTTGGCGAGCGCCTCGACGGGCGACGACGCGTCGTTCGTCTGCACGCGCACCGTGATGTCGTGGATGAGCGGGTGCGGGTGGCGGTAGCCGCTGAAGGTCACGTTCGGGTCGCGCAGCAGCTGCCTGCATGGCACACACACAGCAGAGTGAGTGCACACCCGCGCCGAGAGCCTCGACGCACACGAGCGCGTCGCTTTCCAAGCACTACTGACTGACTGATGGACGCACATGCGGATGAGGTTGCCCATCGTGTGGTCCTCGCGCAGGATCGTAAATTTGCCGGCGTTCTGGATCTTCGTGTCCTTATCGTACGTCACCTTCTGCGCGCCCTCCGGCAGCATGTACGAGTCCGTGCGGTTCGGCGCGTTCATCCTGGTCTCCTCCCCCTTCCTCTTCCTGGTCGCTGTGTCTGGGTCCTGTGTGTGCTTTGGAGCGCGGAAGCGAGAGTGCTGTAAAATACAATAGTGATATCACCGAGGTAATTGACCCACTCCCCTTTATAATGTCACTATCGCATTTGAAGCCATCGCCGACATCCAACGAGTCAACAAGTGCACCATGGCCGACAGAGCTGCCAGTGTTTGCCGCTCGCGCCCGTTCCGGCGCCAGTGGACAGCGTACGACCCGCCGCTGGACGCCGTGACACGCGTACCGCTCGCGCCGCCGACGTTCCGTGTGATGTCGTTCAACACGCTCGCGGGTGCGCGCTCGGCTCGCATGAATTGACTTCGATGCAATCACGAGCACTGACGAAGCACACGATGCTCAACAGACTACCTGGTCGATCGCGACGGCGCACTGGAGGGACCCAATGGCTGGTTGTACGAGTGCGTCTACACGTGCTGCGCTCTCCGCAACGGTGGCTATTGAGCCATCCGGAGTGCCCAACTGACTGATCCTCTGAAGGTGGTCGTATCGCGGACCGCGGCTCGTGCGCGAGATCGTGGCGCAGGCGCCGGACGTCGTGTGTCTACAGGAAGTCGACCACTTTGCAGACTTTTTCGAGCCCGAGCTGCGCAAGGTGGACGCGTCTTGCAGCGTCCACGAAGCTGCGGCGGCTGCGCCAAATGCTCACTCACTCTTTTGTGTGGCTCTGTGTTACGACTGTAGAGAGGCTACGCCGGCGTCTACAAGCGCCGGTACTGGACCCAGCCGCTCTGTCGTACATGGAATGGATGCTGAGTAGTGGGTGCGCTGCACCGCCAGTCGGTCCAGCTGGCGCTGACAAGCGCTCGCTTGCTGTGTGAGCAGCACCGGCGAGCACACGCACGACGGCTGCGCGATCTTCGTGCGCCAGGCGGCGTTTGCCATCGTATCGAGCCACCCGATCGAGTTTTTCGTGCCCGGCCACCCCGTGCTCGACCGCGACAACGTCGCGATCGCTGCTGTCGTCGAGTGGCGCGGCGGAGGCGTCGACCCGCCGCAGCGGCTCATCGTCGCGACCACCCACGTGCTGTTCAACCCCAAGGTGAGCGAGCGGGTGACTCCCTGAGCCACTGCCGGGCGAAGAGACTGAGCCAATCGGTGCCTGCTGTCGATGGATGTGTGCGTGTGGTGCAGCGAGGCGACGTCAAGTTGAAGCAGCTGGAGCTGCTCACGCGCAGACTGTCGGAGCTGCGAGTGCAGCAGCCGGCGGGCGACGCACCGGAGCCGTCGCTGCTCCCCGTCGTCCTCTGCGGCGACTTTAACCTCGAGCCTTTCAGCGCACTCTACGAGTTCCTCTCGACCGGGTCGCTCCGCGTCCCCGACCTGAACCGGACGATGATGTCTGGACAGCACGACTTTGACAACCCCGCTGCCCACGTGAGCGCCACGCGTGGGCGTCCGAGTGTGTATGAGAGAGTAGCTCTGGACCTGCTCGCCCAACTAACGAGCGTTTGCCTGTGTGTGTGTGTGTTGTCACGGAGCAGAAGGCGAAGTTCGTGAACGAGAACGACACGAGCCGACACCTCGGCACCGGCACGGCACAAGGCCGCTTTGACGCGAACCACCCGCACAGCAAACCGTCGCGCGCCTTTCGCGTGGACGCCACTGCCTCGCACGACGTGCGTCGCCCGCCATGCGACTGACGCGCTCTCTACATGGGCGGACACTGACGTTCTTTTGTCTTGCTACTGCATGCAGCTTGGCTTTGCGAGCGCGTACGCGCAAGACCCGGACGAGCGCTGCACGGGCGAGCCCAAGTTCACGATCTTCCACACGAGCTCGAAGGGCGCCGTGGACTACGTCTGGTTCACGCGCGACTCGCTCTACTGCCACGGCGTGCTCGAGATGGCGCCCGCGGGCGTGCTCTTCGCGCAGCGAAGCCTCCCGACCGAGCACCACGCGAGCGACCACCTCTCGCTTATCGCCGACCTGTCATTCCGGTCGATGCACCACCAGTGAGTGACGTTTTTTTAAACTGCCAGTGAATGATGGTCACATCCAAATCAACCAGACCAGAGTGATGCACATCTATTGCGATCGCTATCTACAGCTGCTTGGCGACGACCTTGGCGATGCCGTAGCCGAGAAGCCCGACGGCCGCGGCGCCGGCGAGCTTGAAGCCGATCGGGACGTTGAACGCCGGCACGGGCGGCACGGGAATGTTGCCCGGGTCCTCGTACAGCGCGACCTTCTTGTACTTGGCGTCGCGCACGATCGCGGCGGCGCGGCGGCCGGCCACGAAGCCGTCCTCGTGGAAGCCCCGGCCGAGCCAGGCGCCCGAGAGCGTGATGCCCTCCTCCTGCAGGATCTCGTCCTGCGGCACGCAGTCCGCGAGCAGGCGCGGATGGTCCCAGCGGAAGGCCGAGATCGTGGCCGCGGCCGCGGGCTTCTGGCCCGTAAAGTCGTGCGGCGTGATCGTGACGAACACGTCCTTCTTGCTCTGGAGGCGCTGGATGCGGTTCATCCAGTACGTGAGGATGTACTGGTCGTCGCGCGTGATGAGCACGTTCCAGCTGCTCCAGACCTTCTTGACCGGCGGCAGGAAGCCCGGGTCCCGGTGCACGTACATCATACTCTTGTGGAACTCGAAGCGCATGAGGGACTGCACGCCCGCCGTGCTCCACGGGATCATCGCGGCGCTCTCGTCCGCGTGCGTCGCGAGCACGACGTGGTCGCACGTGATGCGCTCGCCGCTCTCGAGCACGACCGCCTTGCCGCCCTTCTCGACCGTCTTGACCGCCGCGTTGTAGCGCACCGTGCCGTTCTTCTCCTCGGTGAAGAACTTGAGGAACGGCGCGAGGTAGGCCGAGCCGACGTACCACCAGAAGTGCTTGGGGCGGTCCGTGCGGCGCCCGAGCGCGCCAAGGATGACCTGCCAGAGCGGGATGTAGAGCGAGTTGGAGTGCGTCTTGAGGCAGCGCAGGAACTGCGTGGCCGGGAGGTCGAGCACGTCATCCTTGGGGATCGTCCAGAGGATCGAGACGAAGGCAAGGAAGTAGTGGCGCACGAACTCGGACGAGTACGTGCCCTGCGCGGCCCACTCGCGCGTCGTCATGTTGGCCTTCACGGGCATCGTCATGAGCTCCATCGTGAACGCGTAGATGTCCATGAGGATGCGCCAGACGCGGCGGTCGAAGAGCCCGGCGATGCCGCCGAACGGCGAGCGCGACGAGAACTGCACGTCGCCGGGCACGTCGGACGTAACCGTGAGGCTCATGGGGATGCGCTTGCGCGTCGTGCCGTCCGCCTCGGTGATGCCGAACGACCGGAACCACTCCTTGATGTTCGGGTTCGAGTCGCCGAACATCATGAACCCGATGTCCACGAGCTCGTTGTCGATCTCCATGTTGTACGCGTGCCCGCCGAGCGTCGCGTTCTTCTCGAGCAGGACCACCTCGTGGCCGTCGCGCGCGAGGTGGTAGGCGGCCGACGTGCCGCCGATGCCGGAGCCGACGACGACGACTTTCATGGCGTGCACTGAAGAGGGGGTGGGGGTGGGGGTGGGTGAGGGGGGACGGCGAGCGGCTTGCGCGGGACTCTGGAAGACGGCGAATGAGCAAGCGCCTATCGAATGGGCGGTGGTGGTGCCCACGGCAGGCGATGGCGATCGAAAGCTCGACGTGGGTCCGTACGCAGGAGCCAATCAGCGGGCGACAGCGTGCATACAAACCCCAAGTGACGCGCCGTTTCATACAAATGCCAAGTGCGTGGCGTGTTTTTTTGGATCGGTGACAAGAGTGTCTTGATGTCAACAGTTAGGCACGTCACCACGAGAGCCAACCGTCCGGGTCGCAAACGCAGCAACTTGCTGCTGTTGTTGCTGGCGCGTCGGGTCTTCTTCCTTTACAAGAAAGCAGAGCGATCGAAGGCGTCGCGGAGATGGAGGATCCTATTCGAGGCGTTTGCCATCTCGTTGGGCAAGAACTACAGTATTAGTAAGACCATGGTCCTGTGACGTGCGATTCTTTGCTGCCGGAAGCGTGTCTTTTCGGTCGGTACGCGTAGCGACAATTCGAACTCGTCCCGACTTGCCAGCAAGAATGCAGAGCAGGATCGACCTGGAGCATCAATTCTTCAGTACACCACCCCAGCCAAGCGGCGAGCATGCTGCCGGTGGCACCCGGATCGCATCGACACTGTCGTAGTTGTACCATGGGCACACCTCGTCACCAGGTACAGGTATCTGCCCCGCGCTGGAGATGGCGTCTGGACTACCGTCAAGCCTACAGCGGCAAATGCTGACCGCAAAGCCAGCCAAACGACGGCAATCGGCGTCGCTGCCATCCTACCCAAAGATCGTGTTCGAGACGAGCACGATATTCGAGTGAGGAAGCGGTGTGTGCACGAATTCCGCATTGGTCGAGCAAACAGCACATGCGAAAGCTGCACTCTTATTACGTGCAAGTGCAAAACGCGTGCTGTTCCTCTTGGGAAGGCAGCGGTTGTTGTTGTCTTTCATCATAGCCAGTTGGCCCCAACACCAGCAAGCAAAGAGTTCAATCGCGCTGACCGCGACATCCGTTTCGGTAGTTGTCGACCCGATCTCAACTGCAGCAGCACACATGAGACAGAAGGTCGACGGCAACGGTGGCATGAATGATCATCGAAACAAGTACGGAGGCAACGGATAGGAAGTAGTCTAGCTGCTTCGAAGGCAGACCAACGCGAAGGGAAGAGGTCTGGCGCAATCGATCGTGGATTGAGCAGTCTTTGAGCTGTGTGCTGCGAGAATATCGACGCTCGCTGTCAGAAGCTCTACGAGCAGCTTGTGCCGGCTCGCCCAGAATCCGTTGCCAGGTCGTAAATGTACTGACACCCTGGTACCTCGCCGTATCCGCGCTCTTCGTGTCGCGCTCCAAGTTGCTTGAGTAGATCGTCCACTTACCTTGCGCCAAAGCTCGGTCGAAGGTAGAAGCAGCTCTCGGGCGTCAGCGTGGAACTCCTTGAACGAGTGGCTTATCGGCTTCAGACGACTCTAAGCACCGCTGGTTATAGGAATCGCGTCAGCAGCACCATGGTTGCCATCAGGTGCCGCAGCGGCGATCTCCCGGAGATACTTGATGCGCGACGGACTTCGAACCATCCCAGTCCAGATTTTGGGCCGCGCCAAAGGGAGAACATCGAAGGGGCTTCGTTATACGAAGTACGGATCTGCAGCAATTGCACGAGTCTGTAGGTACTTGCGCTTTTCCGAATTCGAAATGTCATGCAGCCCCTTCATCCCTGTGGCACACTTCAGCGCAATGTACCATTGAAAGTGGTACATTCTGTACCAGCTGTTGAGTTGGTACAGTACGCTGATTCTCGACTCTCGACCACCTCTCCCTCCTCCGGTCATTTCCGCCAGCTCAAGGAAGGCGCAAGCGCACTCGGGAGAAGCAGGCGCTCGGCGACGGGAGGGGAAAAGCGCAGCGCAGCGCCGCCCACCGCCATGACGAAGCTCGCGTGGCGCTCGCTCATGCGCAGTGTGCTCGTGTTTACGAACGTGCTCTTCCTGCTGCTCGGCTCGGTGCTCGTGACGCTCGGTGGTGCGTTTGTTGTTTTGTGTGAAAGTCGAGAGTGTTGGTAGGCGGCGGGCGTGCGTACAACGTATGAAGCCCCCCCCCCCCCCCCCCCCCCCCCCCCCC
>SMMQ01001906.1:0-11334 GCA_008271595.1 [Pythium] brassicae (nom. inval.) | reverse complement strand
TGCTCGCGGTCGCGACAGCAGCCATGGCGGTCGGGCAGGCGGGGCGGACGGACGGACGGACGCTTCGCTCTCCTGGTGCTCTTCACTCGCTCTCGTTATGGGACGAAAGCGTATCCGAGTCTGTTTGGGCAGAGGAGAAGGCAAAAGGGGAATATCGCACTTACGTGAACAACACAGTACGCAACAATATCTTTTGAAAATATATTACAGCTATAGCCTTGTACGATAACTTTGCTGCAAAAGTAGACCCAACTGATCGATAAAAATCGCGGCATAGGATATTAAATCTGAAAAATTCTGCCTCACTCATTTTGGTGAAGATAGCATAATCAAAGCTGGGATTAATCATGAACTTTGCTGGGAGTTGCGGGGAAAAATCACGAACTGAGGAAATCACGACCCCACTTCAGACATCTCGAGCTTGATCTCGGGACGATCATGCTCGATCGCCAATCACTGACCACGAGAACCACCGCAGGTGAAGTGAGACGCATATCCACATGACACCAACATTACAAGCGAACGCACCGCCGTTCGGGTCTTGAGGAACGAGGTCGCCTCCCGATTCACGCGAAGCGCAAACTTCTCAGCAGACCGACGAACCGACAGATCCTCCGTCACCAGGACGCTGCTCAGCACGCTCGAGACGATTCGGACGGCGACAATCGGGTTCGTCAGCTTCGCAACGTCTGCGTGCAGAGAGGAGCAAAACTGGCACAGCCATGCCCTGCAGCACACACAACACAAGAGGCGGATTGAGCACCTTCCTCCTCATCAGGCGACAAGTACGAGAACTTCCTGACTCCAACGCACCGGAGCGATTCCAAAGCCGCGCTGGCACCCGCCTGGTCGCGCAAGTCGGACCCGACAATGATCTCCAGCAGCTGCTCCAGTGCCGCTCGGTTGCTGCTCATTCTCGTCGCGTCTCGCGTGTACGGCACGTCATGACTCGGCAGAACCTCTCGCTACAGGCAAACGATCAATCACGACCAACATCGTCAGCACGACCTGCACGCTGCTCATCCGGACGGCACACTGTGCAACGTACCATCGCACTTTCAACCTCCTCTGCGGCGCTTTCACACCACGCAGTCCTCAGCGGTTGCTGCACACGTAATACACAGCATAGGACCAGCGTCACCTTCATGACCGATCTGTTGCTACGAACCTTCCGAGATGCTGATTTTCAACGCACAGACGAGCTGTCGAGTGATGCTCCGACGAGCGCTCGCACGCGGTGGCGCAGGTGCGGGAACACGCGCTTGAGCAGGTCTTCAACGACCTCCGGGTCCCACTCGTCCAGGATGTCCATGTCGCGCATCACCTGTGTGGATCACATCGCCGTGAGTTGTCAGCCTAATCTTTGACCACAAAGGCGGCCCGCATACTCTGCCGCACCTGCGCGAACAAGACCGACGCCGGTTGGTTCGGGATGACGCTCAACGCAGTGGCCACAGTCGGACTCGATTGCGATCTCGCAGGCTCATGCGACGCGCTGCGAAAGGTGCCAGCTGCCCCGGTGTTCCCGAACGCACTCGAAGGCACCGAGTTCGCCGCCAGTCCGCTTGCACCGCTCGCGATAGCAGACGCGATGTTCAGGATGCCGCCGATGTAGCCTTGCAGGTTCGGGGGCAGCGGCGTCGATGGCGACGCGTTGGTCCCAGGCGCTGTCGTAGCGCCGCTCGGCGGCGCTCCTGGCGGGCGAAAGGCATTGTTCATCATCTGAAAACCATCGGCGATCAAGTTGCCTATGTGCGCCGCGTCCCCACCGCCATTCGTGAACACGTTTACGGTCGGCGCGATCGAGACACCGCCAGTCGAAGGAGCACGGGGACCCGGAGTCGCTTCGGTGGTCGAACGTCCTGCGCCTTGCAGGCTCGGCGAGTCGTCCGACGCTGAAGCCGGCGGCGCAGTCTGAGTGGCGGCACCGTACGAGCTTGACGCCAAGTTGCTGGAGACCGCTTGGGATAGCGACGTGACCTGATCCAAGATCGGCACGAGCTGCTGGACGCGCGTGCGCAGCCGCAGCCGCTCGGACGCGTTCAGGTTGTGCTCGCCCAGGAACCGCGTTGCGATGAACTGGAGCTGTCGATGCACCGCCAGGAACGTGTCGGCCGCTTCGCGCAGCGCGTTCCCGAGCGCGTACATCTCGTCTGCGAGCTCCGCCGGTTGCGAGAGCGGCGCGAGCTCCAGCGCCGGGATCGTGCGCCGCAAGCTCGCCGCTTGGTTCAGGAGGCTTGTAGCGCTGGACACAGTGGCGGCAGCTGTCGCGGCCGGTGGCGTTGTAATGGCGGGTGGTGCTGTTACTGTGGGAGCCGCCGGTGCTGCGGCTGTGGGACGCGCACTCGGTGCACCAGGCGCGCCACCGTTCACGTTCAGCGACGAAAACACAGTGTTGAGCAAATCCCCGACCGCCGCTGTCAACACGCCCTCTTCCTCGGTGTTGACGTTGCCGCTGACTGTGAAGCCATCGTCTTGGCGGTCGTGTTGAGCGGCGGGGGTCGGGCCGCTCGCTGCCGCCGCACTTTCCGTCTGCACCGGAGGGGACTGCGTCTGCAGGCGGCCGAAGACCGCGTGCAGCGTGTCGCCGCTCGTGAAGCCGCTCGCGTCCAGCGACTGGTCGTCTTTCAGCACTTTGCCCTTGTAAATGAAGCGCAGCGAGCGCGGATCGTCGTTGCCCGCGTCGTCGCTCGCGTGCAGCGCGAGCACGCGGCGCTTGAGCTCCGCGATGAGCGTCACGGGCGAGCAGAGTAACGACAGGCGCTCATGGCGGAGAAACTTGACGTGCACCTCCACTTCCAGGGGCACCGTCGGCGTCGCAGGGGCGGCGACCCCAACGTTCGCGCGTGGGTTGCTGCTGTCGGCCATGTCGAGCTTTCGTGAAATGGGCGAGGAAATCAAAGAGAGAGGCAAATTGTGCATCGAAAAGTAGATTTAGAAAACGAATTAAAAAGGGATCAAGTTCTAGAATGTGGTGTGGCCCACGTGATCAAGATCGCCAACACGAAGTGGAACATCGCTGACAAGGAACCTCGACCTGCCACGGCACCTCATGCATCTTCACCTCAAAACGACGACTGGTCCCTGCTCGCCGCTTGTCAAAGCTCGTGCTCTCGCCAGCTGATAAGCGTCAGCTCTGCGGAGATCCTAGTTGAGCAACGTGCCGAAGTGCTTCTTCGTCCAAACACTTTCACCTTCTTCCTCTGCACGAAGTCTCACTCGCATCCACGACATGTCTGAATGAACTGGGACGACATGTAAGCGAGCATCTCCAGCTGAGTGGCAACCAACACCAACGTTGGGCTTGAAATCATCAAGTCGAACGCAAGAGTAGAGGAAAGCAAAAGCAAAGGAAGAGTGTTGGATTTCATGTAGCGAGGGCGGTTGAACCGCGCAAGTCAAGGGTTCGAGTCGACCTAGGACTATCATCAAGTGCGCCGTTGTCTCTCTGCCCTGTGTCACATCGCGCCCACATTATTGAGCACACCATTCACCAGACTGGAAGGTGGCGAGCCCAGTCGTCGTGAAGGGTTCATAGATCTCAGGGGGCGATGCTTTATCACCCAGCTTCGTGAAGCATTCCCAGCCACCGTCGCTGGCTGTCAACTTCGTGAACTCTGCAGCGAAGCCCAAGTCCGGGGCACCAGCGCAGTTGCAGAGGTACTGGATGGTGTAGCCCGTCGGTCCGCCAGCTCCGCCAGAGTATGTGCGATCGAGTCGGTAGAAGATGTTAAAGCTGGCTTCCTGTTTCTGGACGCACACGTCCGTCGTGAACTCGGGCTGGGTGTCAGGGATCGTGAAGCAGGTTTGGTTGGTATTGCCGCCACCACCACCGGATTTCAAGGCCCTGCGAGCACCAGATGCGCCACGTGTGCCGTCGTCAGCGGCAGTCGCGGCTTCGAGGACGGCAACAGCGGTGAGAACGGCGAGGATGCCGCCTGAGATCTTCATGGCGACATTGGGCACTTCTGGATTGGCGTAGCTGGAATTGAGCTCGCTCGACTTGACGTGGGAGCACACGCGTCAGCTTCTTTCGGCTGGGATTGGCTTGGGTTGTGTGACTTGATGCAGCGAGCAGCGGTGCAGGAGCCGAGGAGATGTCTTCGGACGTCGACTGGTGAGCTTGTTTGCCTTGAGCCGAGCGGTGCAAGTTGCGAAATGACATCTTCGTGTGCTCTGCCGAAGCTGTCTGCTACTGGCACCTTGCATGCGAGCACGAATGAGGAGTTGGGCTTAGTGAGACTGTTGCTCCCACGAGACGTGAGTTTCGCAAGTCGGCATGACACACGCACGCGACACAGGAGGTGATTCTGAAGAGAAAACAACTCGTTCATTCGTGTCCTTGCTGTTCGACGCCTCGTGCTTCTCAATGGCGACCTGCCTCCGTCTCGACTTGCCTTGTTGCTTTCTGCTCGCTTGATCTTTGAGGCGTTTTGACTCGTCCGCATTGCTGCTCCGTCAGCAGAGCTTGTAGCCATGTTGGCACTTGATGTGTGGCTTCACTGGCACTTTCCTTTCAGGCGACAGTTCTGTCCAGCGCACTGCAACATCAGATGGCGCGCAGCAGGCGGCTCCCGTTGCAGACGGCGGTCGCTGCGACGATGAACGTGTACTGCGCCTGCGTCTGGTTCAGGAAGCGATACGCCGCCAGCTCCGCGACGGTCACGCCGCCGATGTAGTACACGAGCACGTCGGCTCTCTGCTGCTGGTGACTTGAGCTCGTCGACCACACGGAGTCTCCCGAGGCCACTGGAGCCGACGACGACGCGTCGCTCAGACGGCGACCGACAGTCGACGCCATTGCACTCGTAGACGACGACGACGACGACGACGGAGTAGCAGCAGCAGCAGCAGCAGCACCAGCACCAGCACCAGCACCAGCAGACTTGCTGCTCGTCGGCAGAATTCCACTGAGCGCCGAGCTCTTGTACTTGATACCGAGCGTGTCCTGCACGAGCCGCACGCTCAACGGCGCGTAGCCCGTGTACGGGAACATAAAGTGGATGTCGCGCGCCGCGAGCGCGTCCTCGTCCTCGAGCGCGCCGCGCATGAGCGCTAACTTCTTCTTGATGCTCGGGAAGTCGAACTGGCGGCTCGCGCTCGTCGTCGCCGACAGCAGCTCAAGCTTCTCTAGCTGCACGAGCAGCGCCATCGCGTCGTAGCCGTGCGCGTGGCAGAGCTGCCGGCGGTACCAGAGCAGCTTCTCTGGCCGCAGTCCGCCGCGCACGAGTGAGCTCAGGCAGAGCAGTTTGGCGGCGTCGTGGAGCGGCAGCGGCGGGTCGCGCAGCACCGCTTCCTCTAAGAACCGGTCCGCGTCCTGCACGACGCTCTTGCTCGCGCTCAGGACTGCCATCTCCGTCTCCACGCACCCGCGCAGCGCGAACTCGCGGCTTCGGTCCTGGATCTCGTGCACGAGGTGCAAGTGGTGCGCGAGCGACTGCTTCTTCTTCACCAGGTCCGGCACCTTCTTGAGCAGCGCCGCGACCTGCGCGAACGCCACCGCGCCTTCTCCTTCGTTCCCACTGGACCTGCTCTCGCCCCCACTGGACGGCGCGTGCGACGCGGAGGCCGCTGTTCCTGTCCCCCGCGCCTGCGACACGAGGTCCTGCGCGATGTCCGCGAGCCTCCGCGAGATGAGCACGTTGAAGTTCACGTCGCGGATCTCGCGGTAGAGCTCGTCGCGGTGGTTCAGGAGCACGGTCTGCGCGCCGCCAGACGAGACGCCGCTGTCGCCATCCTCACCGCTGCCATTGCTGCCATTGCTGCCAGTCGCTAGCTTGGCCGGAGTGTAGCTCACCACGCCGTGGTTCACGTCCAGCAGCGCGTCCAGCAGACCCTCGTACGTCATCGGCGTGAGCAGCATCGATAGCGGGTCCTGCATGCGGTCGACCAGCACGAGCTTCTCGATCGCGCTCGTGTCTCTGCCGCCGCCAAGCGACTGCGGCGCCACCTTGTGCGCCAGCTCCAGCATGCTCTTCACCTGCCGTGCGAACTCGCCGTGGCACGCGACATCGCGGATGCGCGCGCCAGTATGGCGCTCGACCGCGAGGATGCTCCGCACTACGTCTGTGAGCGCGCGGCGGTCGCCCTTCACGTACAAGTCACCGAAGACCGCGTCGTGGCAGAGCGCGGCGACGCGGTCGTCGATCGGCACGAGGCCGAGCGAGAGGCTGCGCTGCGCCACGAAGCCCGCGACGCCCTGGCGCTCCATCTCGAGTGTACACTCGGATGTGGCGGCCGGCAGCCACAGCACGCCGCAACGCCGCCGGCCCTCGAGCGACCGCACGCTGTCGGCCACAAGCTTCGCGGCTGTCAATCGCGGCGGCAGCACGAACACCACGGGCGCCGCACTATCGACACTGACACCGCTCTCGTCGACACCGATGCGCGCGCGGACGTCCTCGGCACGCATGGTTGTGGAGTCTACAGACACGAGGCGCGCGACCCCCAGACGCTCGTAGAACGCACGGCCGCCCGCACCGCTCGCCAGCACCTGAAGTACTGCGCGGTGCACCACGTCGACGGCCAGCAGCACGTTACCGCCGGCGTTGTTTGGGTGGCCAGCGAGTGCCGCGTGTTCCGGCGCTGCCAGCACCTCCTCCAGCGCGCGCGTAAATGCCTGCAGCGCCTCGTCCTTGAGCGCTGTCTCGAGCGTCGCCATGATCGAGAGAGAATCTTGGGTTTGGTATGGCGATTGTGAGTGCTTGTCGGGATTGAAGCGAAAATCACGATGAAAACAATTGAGACGTGAACAAGAATCAATCACGACGTTTGAGTTCTGCTTCAGGTGCTTCGCCACAACAGACGAAAGCCTTGTTTGTCCACAGGCTTGGTGCCACTCCAATGCTGTAGCAATGAGCGCATGCCGTCGTGATGGATCTGCGTGCTCGTACTGGTCACAGCGCGAGCCCAGCACGGTCATGTCCCGATGGCTGAGCTAAAGGAGAGATCGATCTCGACTGACTGGCGTCGCTGCTACAGACACTCTTGGTTGACGCCACGGAGCGTCGATCTCGCGATCTTGCAGGTGGGCTAAATGGTTGTGCTCGCTTCGTACGCTGCATCTTCCATTGCCTCGAGACGCGTATCGAATTCATCCATGTGAAGGTACACCTGCAACGAAGGTTCAAACGACAGCACCTTGCAAGTGATTTTCATTCGTGGTCTTCCTCTTCTCACAGATTCTCACCTCGATATTCACGCCCCACAGCCAGCACTGCGAAGATCGCACTTGAGCCCAACAGCACGAACTTGAAACACACAATACGATGACTTTCACTTCCAAGCTTGCCTTGACAAGCCCACACCGCTTCCTCCAAGCTTCCGAGCCGAACTTGCCTTCTCGCCCAGCCTCACGATCTCCATCTCGACTGTGTGCCAAACAAGCTCAAGACACGCTGCCACTTACGGATCGAATCAACAAGACACGATGAAGACCTCGAGCACTCTCTTCCCGCTACTTGTCGCCGCCATGATCGTCGCTGCCACTATCGAGACGGCGAACGGCCATCCTACCGCCAGTGTCCACCTGCGCGTCGAGCCATCGGGTTCCGAGCGAGCAGACTTGCTGTCGAGTGAACCAAAGGCCATCGCTACTGCAGCTCAAGACAACGATGCAACTACTGATGCTGGCGCCATCCCTGCCACCCGAGGCGTCGTCGCGGGCAGCTCGAAGGCGTTGAAGCATCCGAAGGCGTTCCAGGACAAGGACTTCCACAGCTACGTTTCGCACATCGCTATGCAGTCGACAAGTCCAAGACGTTGCTACTACTATGTGGAGGGTGCCTACTACGCAAGCCGCGGGCTGCCGAACGTCGACAAGATCAAGTGGGACTGCAATTGTGGAGACAACTTCAAGGACTACGGAGGCGTTTTCACCACGGTCTTGCCGGACTCGCAGGAGTGGTCGACAGGGCGTTGGACGTTCTACACGAAGAGGAGATTGCAGGATGAGCGAGACGCGGCGGCGGCGGATAAGCTCCTAGGCCGGTACCTCTTCGACAAGGTCACGGGCAACGGCATGGCGGCCAGGCTCTGTTGAAAGGTGGAGTGAAGTGAGTGAAAATATAGTAATAATGAACGAAAAGGAAAGGGTATGCGTTCTTGCATTTTATATCGCGATAAACGATTAACCTCTAATAATATGTTGAGATAAATTTCCTTTACAAATTTGTCGTCGCACCTTCCTCAAACCCTCAGCATTTTATATCCCAGGCAAAAATACGACAACCCACGCGACCCCCCACTCCCAAACCCCTTCTCAAGGAAGTCCCTCGCGCGCGCACACACTCGCCGCCATGGACGTGATCGCCGCCGTGCGGCACTACCTCGAGAAGCTCGTGGGTGACCCGCAGCTCGATGGCATGAAGGCGCTGCTGCTGGACGCAGACACCACGGCCGTGGTGAGCATGGTGCTGTCGCAGTCGCACGTGCTGCGCCGCGACGTGTTCCTCATCGAGCCGCTGGACACGGCGCATGAGCCGATGCCGCACCTCAAGGCCGCGGTGTTTGTGCGCCCGACGTCCGCGAATATCGAGGCGCTGCGCCGCGAGCTCAAGAGCCCCAAGTACGGCCAGTACCACATCTTCTTCGCCAACATTGTGCCGCCCGAGCAGCTCGAGCGCCTCGCGGACGCCGACGAGCGGGAGCTCGTGCAGCAAGTGCACGAGTACTACGCCGACTTCCTCGCGGTGAACGACACGCTCTTCCACTTCAACCTGCGCGGCGCCACGCAGCTGAGCGTGAAGGCCGCCGCGAGCCCGTCCACGGCCACCGCGGGCGTCGGCACGCTCGCGCCGCGGCCGGCGCAGCTCTTCCACCGCAGCGTCGAGGGGCTGCTATCCGTGCTGCTCGCGCTCAAGAAGCGGCCGACGATCCGGTACCAGAAGGGCTCGGAGGTCGCGGAGAAGCTCGCGCGCGAGGTCTCGGCGCGCATGCAGCTCGAGCAGGACGGGCTCTTTGACTTTCGGCGGCCCGAGGTCATGCCGCTGCTGTACGTGCTCGACCGGCGCGACGACCCGGTGACGCCGCTGCTGAGCCAGTGGTCGTACCAGGCGATGGTGCACGAGCTGCTGCAGCTGCAGGAGAACCGCGTGGACCTGACGAACGCGCCGGGCGTGCGCAAGGATATGGTCGAGCTCGTGCTCTCGGCCTCGTCCGACGCGTTCTTCGAGAAGCACATGCACGCGAACTTTGGGGACCTCGGCATGGCCGTGAAACAGCTCGTGGACGAGTATCAGGCGAAGACGCAGACCCACGAGAGCATCCAGTCGATCGACGACATGCAGCGCTTTCTGGACAACTACCCGGCGTTCCGCTCGCAGTCTGTCGCGGTCTCCAAGCACGTGACGCTCATGGGCGAGCTCGCGCGCCGCGTCGAGGTCGACGGCCTCATGGACGTGAGCCAGCTCGAGCAGGAGCTCGCGTGCGGCGACGACCACAACGGCCACTTCCGCGACCTCGTCGCGAAGCTCAAGGCCGCGCCGATCAAGCCGCTCAACAAGCTCCGGCTCGCGCTGCTCTACGCGCTTCGGTACGAGACGAACAGCTCGGTGCAGCTCAAGGTCGTGAAGGACCTGCTCGTGGCCGCGGGGCTCAGCGCCGAGCGGGTCGCGCTCGTCGACTGCGTGCTCAAGTACGGCGGCGCGGGCGTGCGCTCAGGGGACCTCTTTGGCGACCGCGGGCTCAAGAAGTTCATGCGCGCGATGACGCAGGGCGTGCAGGGCGTGCCGAACGTGTACGCGCAGCACGTGCCGCCGCTCGTCAAGACCCTCGAAACGATCCTCAAGGGCCAGCTGCTGGACGCGGACTTTGGCATCGTGAACGGCAACGCCACGCCCGGCGTCAAGCGCGTGCGCGACGTGATCGTGTTCGTGTGCGGCGGCGTCACCTTTGAGGAGGCCACGAAGGTGGCCGAGCTCAACCAGCGCGTGGCGGCCGCCGGCCAGCGCGTCGTGCTCGGCGGCACGTACATTCACAACTCGACGAGCTTCTTGGACGAGCTGGCGGAGGCGTACGGCGTCGGGGGCGACCGGCACGGCAGCGGCGCTGCCACCTGGAGCTACGAGACGAAGAAGCTGTGAGCGTCTGGCGGCTTCGAGCATGAGACAGTCCTGCATGTCATGAATGAATCATGACAGGCAGGTGGCGATTTTATAACGTGGAATGGATCCTGCGGCTTTATCCTATTAGAGTGGTGGGTGGACCACGCCAGAGCAGAAGCAGTTGCGAGGGACGCGGTGCAGGCGGGCGGCGCATCAGGAGCCGCTCACTGCGATGCGCTCGTACGTGTCCGCCCCGGTCGCCACGCACGTGCCGTAGAGCTCGACGTACAGCACCTTGGGCACGAACGCGCGCGACGGCGCGGTGCACACAAACACCTTAAGTAGGCGCGACGCGACGTCAGCGATCGTGGTCTGCAGCACGAGCTTGCTGTCCGCGACCGCGTGGTACAGCAGCGCGGCGCGGCTCGGCAGCGCGTTCAGCGAGACGTGGAACTGCGCGCCGCCGTCGCTCCCGGCCGCCGCGCCCGTGCCGGCGTCAACGAGCTTGTGCGAGTAGCCCCACGCCATCTTGCGCTCGAGCACACCCGTGGCGTTGCTCGTGGGCTGCGAGGTCCAGCCGAAGCTCTGCCAGTTGATGTCGAGCGGCCACTTGGGGTCCAACACGCGGCGCTCGCGGTCGGCGTAGTTGGCCGTGAACACGACAAGCTGCGCGTTCTTGGAGCGCTCAAAGATGAAGAGACGGTCGTCGTCCACCGGCAGGTACGCCGGCCAGAGCCGCGTCTGCGGGTGCTCGGACGCGGTCGTAGGGCGGTAATCGCGGTCCGGGAACTCGTCCGTGAAGAAGTGCGTCTTGGTCATCGTGCGTAGCAGAGGCGTTCGTGCGCCTGCGAGGTGAGTTGGAAGGCTGGCGCAGAGCAGTTCGTGAGCTGAGGTGGCGCTGGTTTGATGCAAATCGGTAAGTGTCGAGCTAAAAATAGGATCAAAATCCTGACTTTGGACTGGCTCGAGTCGTGATTTATCTTTGTCCAAAATCAGGCGATTTTTGACTTTGCTGTTCTCCAGTGGACCAACACGAGCTTCAACTGAAGCACCTTCCGCCTTCAATATTTCAAAGTAACGTTCCTCACAAGTCATGCAAGAACTTGCTCGCTTACTTTGAGTTTCTGCTCAAGAGCCATCACGAGCCTGCCGATCCGATCCATCCCCACACGCTCCACCTACGCGCACTTCTTGATCGCCATGCCGTTGCCCGTGACCTTGTCGAAGAGGTACCGGCCTAGGAGCTTATCCGCCGCCGCCGCGTCTCGCTCATCCTGCAATCTCCTCTTCG
>SMMQ01000219.1:318-24957 GCA_008271595.1 [Pythium] brassicae (nom. inval.) | reverse complement strand
AAATCCGATACAGAGCCTATACAAAGTCAAATCCGATACAGAGCCTATACAAAGTCAAATCCGATACAGAGCCTATACAAAGTCAAATCCGATACTGACCCAAGGTACGAAAGTCGACGACAAGACCTGTTTAGGGCCCCTAAACCCTAACTGTTCAAACCCTAAACCATTAAAGACAAAACTTTTTACAAAGATGACCAAACTCTCTTCCATTGATATCTGCACTGCGAGTAATAGCGCCGACAAAGAAAAGCGTTGACAAGGCATAATACTTGCAACTCCAGATGTACACCAAAATCGGTTCAATTAAATATCTTTAAGTTTACAAGCTATACTTCAGATTGTAAACAATGTGCAGACCGTGACACAAGAAATTCACCTCATCTAAAAAAATGAGACTCTTACTTGATTCATTTGTTCTCACATCTATAATGTTCCGTTCCAAATAATTCACCTTGTGGCGAGAACACGCATTACTCTGAAACCTAACATCCAAAATACATCTGTACAAAATCAAGTTCTCAAATCATATCTACACAGTCGTGGGATGACCAATACAATACCATGCGACAATCTTATAACCGTGCAGAGTCGTAAATTGCGAAAAAGTAGAGTCAAATGTGTCGAATTTTTGACTATTTTCTCGATTTTGACCACCTGGATCAACTTTTTCTTCATCAGACACTTTTCCATCGGATCGCCCATGTCAAAACACGTCTAGGATCATCGAGATATTTTGCCTTTCATGTCACTTCACCACTTGCGCGTGGGCCTCAATGTATTATCGTCCATCTGACTTACCACAGATTTTACTCGTTTTCCTGTGTAACTTCACACTGGATGAACACTTTTACACAATCTTGGGGTCAAATCATATCTACGCAGTCATGGGATGACCGACACAGTAACGTGCGAGAGTCTAATGTGCGATACAGCGTCGTAAAATGCAAAAAAGTAGAGTCAAATTTATCAAAATGTCGAATTTTTGACTATTTTCTCGATTTTGACCACCTGGATCAACTTTTTCTCGATCGGACTCTTTTTCATTGGATTGCCCGTATCAAAACACGTCTAGGACGACAGAGATGTTACGCCTTTCATGTCACTCCACCACTTTCGCATGGGCCTCGATGTATTTCCGTCCACCCGACTCACCACAGATTTTTCTCGTTTCCCACGTAACTTCGCACTGAATGGACACTTTCATCGAAAACATTCTTTAAACGGTCTAAAATGATGAAGAAAATGTCCAATACATGTTTTCCCAATATATTCAAACATTTAGGTTTCTATAAATTTATGTACAATGAAAATTTCTCTTTAATTGAAGTTAAACAATGACAAAACTCTCTCTTAGGTAGAAGGTTTTAAAAGTGATTCAATTTAAAAGGTGAATTTTTCCACGTTTCCGACCATACGCTATTTCCCCCCCCCCCCTATCATTAACTTGAGATCTATGACAAAGACCAGTTCTGCGCCATTTACTCAAATCATCAAGTGCTTTTGTAAGAATTTCGAGTTTAGCGATAGTTTTCAAAGTTATTTTTTATTTCATACTTTTTGCCTTCATACTAGTATATCAGAAGTTATTTTTTACTTCATTTGATCCTAATTTATAAAATCTTATAATATAATCTATACAAAATTGACTTCGTATATGGAACTTTGAAATGTATCTAATGTTTGTTTAGTTAAGTTTAAAAGCTAAGAAATGTTTATGGGCTGTGGGGTGTTATATTGGGTGATTGGTGAAGGTGCGATACTAAAGTGGTGTTTTATCTAAAATGGGTTTAGATACTGAAATGCAGAAAGTAGGGGTTTTATAAAGTATTGCTTTTAGTCACTTCGATTAGAATTGGTTCGTTTTATATGTCATGAAAATGACGAAGATATGAAACATACCGATACCGATATTGGTATCACTACTACCGTGGAAGCAATCTCAGGTGCTAAACCGAGTGACCCTGAAACGACGACGCACCAGGGGCCTGCCCCGGCTGAGTCGCTGACGCTGACGTCGCGCCGGGAAGACTTGACAAAGCTAACTGAAGAGCAACACCTGAATCTCCACTCGTGCTGGACCTAGACATGACCCAGCCCAGCGCTTGCAAGGCTTCACCTGTGGCCGCCAGCGCCTGGTGGATCGTCGCGAATTTTTGAGCGAGCTGGGTGATCACCTGGACAGTCGCCTCTCGATAACGCGCATGGACGGCAGCCTGGTCGGCGTCCCGTTCCCACCTCGATCACGCGGACGCCCACGCTAATGGCATACTGAGGATCCTTGAAGCGCTGTCTAGCCAGTACGCGCTGTTTCCTGAGCAGCGATATACGCAACAGCAGAGCCGTCCAAATCATTCGTGTACCGGCGTTTGTCGGCCCGCGTCTCTCCTCACTGCCGATCCGCGAAATACACTTGCTGCTGGAAATCCACAGCGTCTAGCAGTTTAAGGGTGAGCACGTTTGTGAGGTGCACAACTTCGTCGTCCTCAAGGTCTTTTTGGGACGACCTCTTCCACCTCCCAGGCAAGCTGGAAGGAGGTTCTCCCAAGGCCCAGCAGCCAGTGGGCAAACCCTGATGCCGACTCAACGCACATCAGCCACTCCTTAGGCCACCACACGGTACGCACGGAGCGCCTAGTATGCCATGTTGAGTCAAGTGGCAAGCCGATGAACCCGTATGGACGGCCGTAACACCCAAGCCAGTATGTCCAAGAAGCCGAAGCGGCGTCCCAGCAACGCGTGATGCCCCAGCAGCGCCCCGACCGTAGGGGGAAGTTCTGGCGTGTCAAGCTCACAAGGCGGAGGCCGCGCAGAATGAAACCAATCAGAAGCAGAAGCGGTGGCCACGTTCAGGAGCGAAAATGGAGTGTTGAACGACGCAGCGGCGCCACGCACCAGTGGACAGGGTCTGCGTCCACGCGCAGTGCACTGTCCACCTTATGATCCAGCCGCGCGGCGCTATCTTAAAGCAGATCCAGGGTGGCAGTCCGCGGTGTTCTGGCGATGAACCGAAGCATGGGCCGCATGCGCGCAGCGGCCGAAAACTACCTTGAGCGTGTCCGCTATCTCGTAGGGGTTTGAGTCCCCCGCCATTGACGACAGGCCAGCCACCTTGAGGGATAGGAGAGGGAACGCCGCAGGCACGCTCTTAAGTACTACTGTCAGGCGTGAACCTGAGCTGGAGACTTGACCAGGTGTATAGTCGACATGAGCGCCGGTCTCGGTTGCGCCAAGCTGTGGATGCGCTCTAGGGCAAAGATAAGCGCCTCTATAGCAGCGGTAACCGCATGGTACACTCCTAAACATATGTCCACCGCCGCACCAGTGCCAATCTAGATCGCCGCTCTGGCCGCAGACGCAACAACTTTTAGAACCGTTAGCAGCGACGCCGTCGTGGCAGCTGGCGTCTCATCAGTCGGAGTCGCACTGGACGCAAGAAGTATCATCGTGACACCAGTTGGGTCGCCAACCAGAGGCGCTGCGCAGTGTGTGTGTGGGAGGGGTAATG
This sequence comes from [Pythium] brassicae (nom. inval.), assembly GCA_008271595.1. Taxonomy (NCBI): domain Eukaryota; phylum Oomycota; class Peronosporomycetes; order Pythiales; family Pythiaceae; genus Globisporangium; species [Pythium] brassicae (nom. inval.). Next base: position 21,449 of record SMMQ01000219.1, on the reverse strand, counting down.
CTTATCGGAGCCATGTCCGCCCCTATCTTCCTGGCGAGCTGGTTGAAGGCGGTCATGAGCCCGCCATCTACAGCAACGAAAATGCGACAGTCAGTTACAGCAGGTCGCAGAAGCTAGAGAGCGACAGCTCGGCCATGGGCGGGAGGCAGTTATGTTGTAGAGCTTCGCGCTGACGCGAAGGAGAGTGTGAAGCCCGAAGCTCTCACGTACCCGAGCAACCAGCAATAGCTCCGCGGAAAAATATAGGCCCAACGCAGAAGCAACCTCGAAAGGTGGTCCACACCAAAATTGCATAGCAGGAATCTGATAGTGGAAAAATTCAGCTGTTGGCGTTCAGGTCAGTTAAATTACGAATTTAGGGTAGTAAGGCAGCCCAGCGCTGAAGCCAGATCCAAGGCAAAAACTGCCAGATTCTAAATCAGTAACGAATTAACCCAGAAACAGCACAAGTCTCTCGGTTACTTCCTCTTCTCTCACTTCCTTCGAGCCCCCACAACAAGGCCGCGGAAAGTCGGGAGCGAGGGGAGCACAAGTCCAGGAGTGCCAGTTTAAACAGTGTGCCAGCCATTTCGACACTTTGACGTGCTTGAGTGCCTGAGCGTGCATATGATCTGGTGTGGCGAATTGGGTGAATGTACCGTTGGCCATGTGCATTGACGTGCGTTGTAAAAATCATAGACGTACCGCTCTCCATGTTCGCCCTGTCTTAGCCGGTGCCCTCCAGGTGGTGATTGTGCGCGAGAGTCCAGTAGTCCAAAAGAACGTGCCCAGAGTGGCCTGCTGATTGAAAGTGTGCGTACGAGCCTAGAATAGTCAACTTTTACCCTTCCGTATCTGTTTTGGGAGTCGTTCCCTGGCCTAAATCAAGAGTGACAGAGTGGCAATCGTAGACTGGTCGCAGAGAGACCGTTTGTGCTAGGGCCCTTACATATACACACAACAGAGACGAGTCGCCTCGTCAGTGTTGCATTCGTGGGTTAACGCTGAGTCTAGGAGCGTGTGGATTAAATAGTGTGACATACTCCAGCTTCTGTGTGTTCAGGATGTAACGAACAGATCACAGAGGTCACATTGAGAAGGGATAGACTGCGAGAGCTAGGTGTGAGTGTTGGGTCCGGTTTACCGACCACTGATGGTGCCAGCACTGAGTGAGCACCACCGACGACAGCACAGTATGGCCGGGGATCGTGCCAGCGTGGACGCTAGACTACAGGTGTGGACCAGCGATGACGTTGCTGTCGGCAGCTGCTTTCGCCAACGGGCCTCAGTACGAAAAGTAGAGAGCGGTAGCGACGGAGTATGCGCGGCGCAGGTTTGAAGTGTTCGACTTGGTGCCGCCAATGCGTGTTTGCCAAAGCAATTTATATTCACCTTCAATCTTACTTGGTTCCCGAAAGTGTGGTGTGCCTCCATCAACAAAGCTTTGTGCCAGAGCATTTTCAAGCTTGTACCCATCCTAGACCCCGCCCCCCTCCTTGGAGTTAAAGTTTTTTTACAAGAAACTAAACGCCACTTCGTCACACTGGCCTGGACGCCCAACTCTGACTTACTTTCTATCCGGCTCGGCTGGGCGATCTTGGTGTAGACTACACACTCTAGCAAGCCGCTGCTTAGAGCGGAAATTTCTTCGACCAGCCAACCGGTCGCTCGGGCACGTGACGGCCCAGGAATCCACACTCTCCTTCGCCGCACCCCTGGTTTATCAACAACGCCAGCGCGAAGCGCTATATCGCCTCGCAGTCCTGTGCGTGGTGGTAGTCAATCAGGCAATCGTGCTCATGCGCTCGATCGTACTCGGGGTGGCGGACGTCCAGGTCCCCCTTCGTGCAGACACCAGCGTCGTGGCCGCAGGTCTCACAGGCATCGGACGCCCCAAAGCCGTTCTAGTGGCCGTTAGGGCCGCTGTCGTCGAGCACTTGGGCACGTTTACTGTAGTGCGCTGCGGTGCGAGCAGCGTGCTGACAGGCAGTTGAGGGGGGGGGGGTTTAAGTCGTAGTGCGGCCAATGCTACTGGTGGTGGTGGTGGCAGTGGTGGTCACAGGAGCGCGGTGCTCCTGCGCGCGCTGCTGCGTGTGCTACTACGGGTGGTCGCTTGTTGCTTTCTGCCTAAGAGAAGATAATGTTTGCAGACTTAAAGGCGAGAAAATGAATGAGACCTAAAACGCACAATAATTGGTGCGACGACATCTGCAAATCTCTCTGTCGCCATGTTCTTTTCTTTCTCAGTTGTGTATCTTCATATTTTCAGTCCTGGTATAAAATTATCCAAGCTTTTGAAACTTCTTTGGCTTTTTAGCATTGTGTACCCTTTACTTTATTCGAGAAACGTGTAGCATGGATGTGCGCGGACGTTTGTACTAGTATGTGCTTGTGGCTTGCGTACGTGTGAATATATGAATGTGTGTGTTTATGAGGCATATCTGTTCAGCACGCTCGCTTGAATCTGCGTCCAGCAGACACCTAAAAAGTGCTTACAGCCAGCGGGAGATTAAGCGAGCGAGTGAGAAAGCCTGTAAGGAAGCCGCTGAGAAGCAATCGCGTCACCGACAACTCACCCAAGTGGACCATCGATCGGTCAATTGAGTGCAAGTTTGTGAGGATGCCGCTACGTAGGTTTCAAAGAAACAAGCAGCTACCAAGTAGCAAGTGACCCATTGAACGAACATACAAGTGACACGCGGATGCACCGACTCCACTCTTTTGCTTCGAGCTGGCAGAAGCCAAGAACGGCTCGAAAGAAAAACACGCCTCCGAGCAGTGGCGACAGTGAAGCGTAGCACTCTTCGTGTCATCCTCTAGTCCAGCATGTTTATCTTACTGCCACACTATCAGGCAGTACGCGCTAAGTGTTCGCGCTTGTGGTTGTTCTTCGCGTTAATGATTCTGCCAAACACCTTCACGATTATCACGAGCCACAGACGGGCCTTGACCTTGTCACACTCTCGAAGTCGGTCTGTGCCACGGTCAGCGAGTTTGGTAATCGATATTTACTTTTTCAGACATACTGTATATAAATTATACACATTACTGATTTGTCTGGTTGAGAAGTCCAACTTTCCAAGACATTCCGACAAAACGACGTAAAAAACCGTATCGTCACATTGTGTCTATCGAATATGAAACCCGCCGTCATATCGCAAATCATAAATTCGAAAATGATGACCTCGTCGAGCCGAAATCGTCTAGACACTCGTTTGGCTGGCAGATAACACTGCATCCATTTGTCGGATCAGACTTGTACATAGGTCATCTTGATCACATCATAAGGGGTTTCTGGTCATTTGCTTCAACCATCTTAAAACGCGCTCATCTTGATTTCAGTTTTTCGCATTTCTGCACTTTATTCAAAATTTGGCCTGGTTGAATAATCAACCAGGCCCAATTTTTGAACTAATAGTTGGACTTCACGACCAGACAAACTAGTTTGTGTTCTAATTTTTATATGACCGATACAGAAGTAGTCGATCGCAAAACTCGCTACATTTGACACATACCGACTTCAAGAGTGTGACAATGGTTCATCTGTGACCTGTTATAATCACTTCCCATTTTGCGGCCGGCCGCACAAGCAGGAGAAGCCAACCAACACAAAAAAACGTCATCAAGTTCCTGCTCCTTAAAACCCCGCGAAACCCCCGATGCCTGGTACATACCTTCTGAACCTTGTATCGCGGCGAGTAACAGACATCCGGGCGCCGGCGGCACCATGGCGGAGCTACTGGCGGACAAATACCATCAAGATGACAGCTACGGCATGAGTGGCATGCGGCCAAGCGCCGCAGCGACAGATGCAAGCGTGGCAACTGGGAGTGAACTTAATCGGGGAAAGGCAGTCGGAGGAGGGGAGAGCACGAACCAAGCGGCCAGAGAAGAAGGGATGACGAAGAAGGTGGAACGTGCAGAAGTGGCGGGGCAGGAAGCGAGCTAGCTACCGCGACCGCGAACATGTGCAGAATCAAGTAAGCCAGCAGCGGTGAGACCGCATTTGGCGACAGAGACCGCAAAGCATCAGCTGAGGCACCAGAGCAGTATTCCTGGGAACCAGGGAAGTATAGCGAGGAGACAACGACTGGGTTTGTACACCTGTGCAGCAACAGCGCCCCTCGGATGACCGAGTTGGGCAGGCCAAGAGCGCAGGAGAAGGCGCTTATAGCGGCGGTCATGGACGGGTCAGCGACAGCCCGAGCTCTCCCGCACGTCTTCGCACAGCTGTTCTCCTCGGTCCAGATACTTAGCTTCATGGAGTATGCCAAGAACAACGTAGAAGGAGAGCTCTTCGCCAAGATCCCGCCATACACCCTGGTGTCAGGCGTTCAACTTACAACAAGCAGGTTGGCGTACGTAATCAACACGAGCGCGGCAAACGCCGAAAAGAATGCACGCGTGTGAAGAGACGCTGCAAGACGTCAAATCGACCTCCTTAGACCGGCACAGACGAACACTCCGCTCCTGCTTCTCCGACAGGGAGGCAGCCTGGAAGTACGTGGGCAAGCCCGTCCCGCTCCTTAACAACCATCTGAGGCTGTTTGCAATAACTAAAGTGACGGCCAACGACAACACACTAAGTCCGACCTGGTATCAGCTCGAATACAGGCTTCGACTGTTCAACGTCGCCGCGCATATCGAGCTGCGGACGCTCGTCGAGTAAGTAAATGCGCTGTTAGAGTCCCAGGTAGCAGAATTCAGCAGCGAATAACTTGAACGAAGAGACTCTCGCCTGTCCATAACATGGTTAAGTTCAACTCCAGCAAGTGTCCGAAATTTATGTTCATGTGCACCCATATCGACTGGCTGGTATATCCAGTCTTCGTTCACCACCACTTTTACGTATCCGGGATGCCGTGTATGGTACTACAGGACAGAGCACCCGTCATCAGCATGTACCACCCCACAACATCTGTACCGGCTGAAGGCGCTGACAGTGAATGTAACACCAGCGGACCCGGCGGCGCTGCCCGAGGCGTCATTCCAGATACAATAGCGGCACTCATGAAGATGATCGTTCCAGATGATGAGGCGAGTACAGCTAGAAGGACTGATGGAACTAATGCTGACGGGGGCGGAGCGAGAAAGACGAACGAACGAGTGGCACTAGCGTAGAAGCGCCGCGAGGCGAGAGACGACGAACCGGCACCAGAGACGGGTCTTGCGATGGCCGTCTGGCTTGCGCAAGCAGCTTTCGAAGAGCAGCGCAATGAGACAGCGGCATCTCGAACGGCAGAAATAACGAACGATACCGACAGGAGGGACAGAACTGGCGCTGAGGGACCCCAGCTCGAAGTGGCGATGGTCGGTGGGGACAAGCGCGGCGGAGGAGGTAACAACACGAAGGCGGAACGGAAGAAAGTGAAAGCAGAGCTAAAACCACTCTGACGGCGAGCGATCGCGTTTGAAGCAAAACCGGAGCGGCTACGACCATCGGAGTTCGGGGTATCCAGCTTGGTGACACGACTGTCCAAGATGTATGACGACCTAGCGATGCCGTCCTCGCTGAATCTCTTGATCAATGAGACGCAGGGGGGGGGAGAGAGAGACGATTAGCAGAGGCAGCTCTCAATACCTCGATGTGCTGAAATGCCACATGGGAGCAGTCTTTTGCCCTACAACAGGTGTACGGTGAAGGTTGAAAGCGAAGCTAAAGACGTACAAGCGCAACACAGCGACAGCGTGCACCCAGGGCAAAATCAACGTGATCGGACCCACAAGCCTGATATGAGTGGGGTTGGCAGGAAGAATGGCAGAGGGGCAGGAACGGACCTTAGTAGGAGCAAGACAGCGAAGCCAGCGTATTTTCAGCACTCGGCGGCGTCGGTCAACGACCTTGAGACCTTCCTGGAACCTAAGTTCTAGGGATCAAACGAAACACTCCGGCTCTGCTCTAAAGCAACTAGCCAGACCCACTTTGTGGTCGAGGCCGACAACCAGTACGCAAGGGTAACATTCATAATGTTCAACAAGGTGGTGGCAACCAACTACGCAACGAAGTGGAAGTACCCAACCGTAGGCATGAAGGATATGGCTTGGAAGGGCTTCACCGGCGAACTGTTGGCAGACATCACAGAGACCGACAGGCTCCCTGTGGTAGTGGTGCACATTGGAGGCAATCACTACACTTCGGTACTGTCCACGGCATCTGGAACGGAGGACGAAGCGAGCACGTGATTTTCAGTATAAACGGCAGTCCAGGTGCAGACGGACCTGCTTCAGTTCTACGAGATGGAGCCACTCGACAGTTACAAGGTACGCGTGTCGTCGACGACTTGGAGAACGGCTGGGTGCCGGGCACAGGGATAGCAGTCAAGCCGCGAAAGGTCGAGCCCCTGCATGAGGTGCCAGCAACCTTGGAAATCCAGGGGGCGACTAGTTTTTTCCGGTTCCTGCTCTCCGAAGCATAATTACGAAGCAGGTGAGCCCAATAGAGTGAGCTGGGAGAACATGAACGCGGCAGGACAGATGGCGGAGGAGATCTGAGAGATGATAGTGTTTCCGACGCCAACGCCGCTGACACAACCAACAACAGAAGAATTCCAGGATATACTACAGCAGTACGAGGACACTCTCTACATGGACTTGACTCTACGAAAGGCTTCACAGAGGCACAAGCGCGTGAACATGAGCGCCGTTGAGACGAGCACTTACTCCTCAAACGCGGTATATTAGCAGCAGTCGCAAGCAGCTCAAAATCTGGCTCAGCCTACACCCCTGAGCCAAACCAAGGGGTTCAGAGCGGCGACGACGACATGACGTCACCAAATAGCGAAACAGAGAGCACCAGCGGCGACAATAGGTACGACTCGCCACCACTGCAACCCAAGTATGATTTCAAGACCGTGTTTGAGCTGTGCAAGTGGGAGAAAACACCGGCATATTGCCGGCGGATGTACATCCCACCTAGGCGAAAGAAACCGGCGGCCCCCGGTGAGTCAGTATGAACGCAACATCCAGAACGCGTCAAGTTGAAGGCAGACCAAGGAAATGGACAGGAGCATCCGTTGCCGAGCCTGGAAGCGGTACGGTCGCCACTCGAGCTACAGGCTAGATACAGCGGTGGTCGGGGCCAACTTCTTGGGATACACCGGTGGCTGGAGCCTACTTCCTGGGACTCCCGTCGTTCTCCAAAGTGTCGCGGTCGGCCACCTTTCTCCTGCTTCCACGCTGAGCATTGCGGCGATTTCCTGTAATCGTCCTGGTCCGTGTTCCAACACGTAGCAGGCATGACGCAAAGACAACGTGGGTCGTGAAGCCCGCGCCTAAAAAAGTAGACACATCGACGCATCCGGCAGAGAGATCAGCATTGCTACTAGGCCTCGCGGAGATGGAGGTTCATCGACGAAGTGGGAAAAGGAAAGTGATCATGCATTGCGAGCTACTCATTCGTTCTCCTCGCTCTCTTGCTTCCTACTGCTCTGCTTATGCATGCACTCGAATGTTCTCGAACGCTTGGCGGTGGGTTGTGCCCTCAAACCTTCGAGATCGTTTTGGACTGTGCTTGCCCTTGGCGTGCCACGTTCTCGCTGCTCGACTGCGCCAGCGCGCCTCTGGCACAGGTCTGACTCTTGTACTACCAGAAGATGTCGGGCACGAATGCCAACACTCTCATTCACTTGGGTTGCTCCAAGCTGCTGTGATGCTGATCACGCGCCGAAATTGCTGGGAATCCGTTGATGCCGATACATTTGCTTAGGAGGTCGGTTCCCTGGTTCTCGGGCTTAATGAGGCTGAGCTGGACTTCTTGTTCGTCGACCTTCTCACAAATGAAGTGGTGGCGGATGTTCACGTGCTTCGATCGCGCGTGGTAGCCGGGGTTGATCACGAGTGCAATCGCGTCCTGGTTGTCTACAGAGATCATAGCCGGTTGGCTTGAGCGAACCCGACATCCTTCATCATTGCGCGCGCCCACACACGTCTTTCGCACACAGAGCCATCGCCATGTACTCCGCTTCGGTCGGACTCAACTCTACAGTCTTCTGAAATTTCGCCTTGTGCACGATGGCGCCGCTGTTTACCAGGATCAGGACGCTGGACACGGAACGCTGGTCGTCAAGGTTGCTGCCCCCGTCAGAGTCGCTGAACGCCTCCAAACTACTCCAGCAGTTGAGCCCATACGTGACGCCGGGCGTGCTTGTCGACTTCAAGTAGCGCAGCACCATGATCACCGCGTTCTTCTCTCCAGGGTTATCGTGAAAGCGGCTTAGGTGATTCGCGGCGGACGCAACATCGGGCCTCGCGCACGACACGATATAGAGAAGGCAGCTGGTCAACGATCAGAACGGTCGCTTCTTCGAGACTTCTCGCTCCTATTTGGTCTTTGGCGAGTCGTCGGCTGAGAGTCGCATGCTGGTGTCGCAAGGGTTCTCGGCCAACTTCGCGTTGACCTCGTTGAAGCGATCAACTAAATCGCCGACGTACTGCTGTTGAGAAATAAAAAAATATTAATTATTTGTATTAAAAATATATGGGCATTAATTAGCGGCAAGACTGCTCTGCTACAGATTGCATGCTGTTGTGACCGACTGGCTCTGTTGTCACCGCCACTCATGTCTGCAAAATCTGTGACATCTTGCGTGGTCGAGAGATTAGTGTCGCCTGCACAAGCTTCCGCCATCGCGACGTCGTCAGGTGAAGGTTCATTGTCACTCATTACGTCTCCCAAACCGCCATTGTCGCTAATCTTGTTATCGCGGTCGTCAAAATACGTGCGTGCAGATGCTGTCACCGACGTCGCCACGTCGCCTTGCCGCTCGTAGATCCTGCCCACCATGCGCTCGTCAAGCCTCAGTGAGCGGCTATCACGCATCATTTTGCCGTCGATGTTTCAGACCTTGTACCCTTTCGTGTTGTCTGCACAGCCAAGCAAGATGCAGCGGAAGCTCTTTCCGCCAACCTTTGACCGCTTGCAGCTGTCGATGTGCGCGTATCCGCGAGAGCAAAATACGCGGAGGTGGTGCATACTTAGCTTCTGCTTGAAGCGGATCCGAACAGTGTTATGGACGTGCGTGTAGAGTTGGCGCTCATGGTGATGAGGTACACCGCCGTGTTGACCGCCTCCGCCCACCAATAGGTCTTCAACTGCTAGTAGTGCAGCATGCTGCGCGCGTCACAGCCGTGTGTTCATACACTCAGCGACGTCGTTTTGCTGAGAGCTGTAGAAAACCGTGCGCGCAGGTGCGCGATGCCGTTCTCTCGAGAGAAAATCTCGAACTTGTTGTTGACATTTTCAGTGCCATTGCGGGAGCGAACGCGCATGATGTTTGCCCTGCACTGCTTCTCCATACTCGCCTTGAACTCGACAAGGCGACTCGTGACATCGCAGTTGCTCTAAGGAAGAACACAGTCACGCGACGCACGCCCACCGCTTAGGTCGTTTGAGCTGGCCGTCGCGGCATGGAGGTCATTCACTACACGCTGCTCTTGAGGCAGTTGTTCTTCGGTAAGTGGCCTAAACAGACTTACCAGAGCATCCACTTGTTTTTGTAACCGTTGTGCGCGATGCGCATGGCATGTTCCGTCTCTGCGCTCAGCACGAAGGCGCTTCTGTCTCGCTCGGCAGTAGCCGCCACGCGGATGCCAAGCTATATCGAACACTCGACAGAGCCAAACCGCACGTTGAGCCCTCGCTTTGTCAACATCGGGATCGACAGCAGTCGGCGGTCGAGCCCGGGGATCTGCTAAGCGTCGACGACGCGCGCCACCTTTCTCCCTCGCACTTCACCATGACCACCCCTTGCCGATTGTCTATGTGGGGGTCCCACCCGCAATCGTGACCTTTACCTCCTGCGTCAGCGACTCATACCTATTGAAGTCGTCTTGTGCAGGTGTCATGTAGGAGGACGCGCCGCTATCGAGCAGCCAACCAGTGCTTCCCGATCCGCACGCCATAAACGTCACCTCGTCCTGCTTGCGACAAATCTTGCGGTCCGCTTGGTAGTGACCGCGCTTGTTGCACCTATTTCACACACCAACGATCGCAGGCGCGTTGCTTCGAGCGCTCGACTTAGCTCGCGCGCTAATGTGCCTCTTTGGGTGCGCTTTCGCCTTGAAGGTCGTCTCGGTCATCCCACTCTTGTTCAACTTCTCGGACTCCTTAATCAACTTCTCCTTGACTTCATTCAGCGACTGGTATTTCTCAGTGACGGCGACGTTCATCTCGTACTCGGACGGCAGGCTCCAGAGCAAGATGACGATCTGCCTTGCTCGGTCCATGGCATCGCCCACCATTTCTATCGCGAGAACGGGTTCGTCGACCTTGCCGATGTGAATTGACATGGTGGCGCTCTACTCCGTTCGAAACTCGTGTCATGGCTTGGTAAGGGTCACGCGGTTGTGCAAACTGCTTCGCATGTAGTAGGTGCGGAGGGCGTCCTACGCCTCCTTCGCGCCCTTGTCGCCCTGGTCTTTGCTTGGTGCTCGAGCCCCACACCCTATGCGATGGTCACGAACGCATTCTAACCCTTGGCTCTCAACTCTTCTGTCCAGCCGCCTTGCTCTTCACATGCTCAACATGGTGTAAGAGACACTTCCGTGCCAGGAGCCTTCGCATTTGAACTCCCAGTGGTAGTAGTTGTCGTTGCCGAGGAGTTCTTCTCGGCACTTTTCTTGTTCGTCTTGGATAGCGTTTGCTGGCGTCTTGGTGTGCTCGTGACTCGATCACGTCTCTGGGCTCATAACCCGATCGTTGGAGTGTATACTGGAAAGTAAGCATGCATTGCGAGCTACTCATCCGTCCTCCTCGCTCTATCTTGTTTCCTATTACTCTGCTCACACATACACTCGAATGTTCTCGAACGCCAGGCGGCGGGCTGCCCCCTCGAACCTTCTCAAACGTTCCGGGCTGTGCTATCCCATGACGTGCCACATTCTCGACTGTGTGACTGCGCCGGCGCGTCTCTGGCACATATCTGACACTGGCACCACCAGACGGCGTCGGGGACCAATGCCAACAGAGCTGTACCGACGATGGTGTGAGCAGATCGGTGCTGGGGAGCACGCCATTGTTCTCCCCTACTTGAAGCAGACTGAACGTTGGAAGGGAATCCGTGTTGCGCATTCTGACCCAGGTGAGAAGAGGGCGGTCGATTTGCTGACGCTGAAAGAGACCGCAGACATGACGACGCTGTTACTACTGATGTCGAGCGCGTTCCCGGGATACTTCGAGTTCAAGACGAAGCAGCAAGCAGAGATGTCCACACCAAAGCAAAGCAAATTGTCTGGCCCACCGTAATGCTGGAATGGACAGCACTGAGCACGCTCTAGTTCGCCAACACGGTGCTGCGGTCAGCGATCTGCGCCACCCAGGTTTGCGCCAACTGGAGCGAAAAGAAGATGCTATTGTAACACATCGCGCGGTAACTTGAGACCGAGGCTGACTCGGTGATCGCAGTTGGAAAGGGGTCTGACGTCAAGGTGACGAACCGCAAATAAAGACACCACAGTGCCCTCGCCGGCAGATCTGCCGGCGTCGCGGTTGAAAGTCGAGATCATAAGCGAACAGACGGACCCATAGGCGGCGCAGGCCGCATGCCGGCGATGAGTACACAAAGCACGAGAAAAGGATGAAACCAGATTGCGGCGGCTACGCAAAATGTGCGAGGCTTCCGCAAGATCGGCAACAACAGAAAGCTATGGCTGCTGAGATTTGAATGGCGGGCGAACGACAGCCCGATGGCAGTGGTGTTTCTATATGAGACGCATGCCACAGAGCACATTGACAGACAGGAGCTGCAATGACATTGGCGCGATAGATGGGGGCATACAGCCGCGCTGGCCCAGGCACTGGTAGTTCTGGTCGGTGCAGGGCGAGAGAGCGGAAGGAGTGGCCATCTTAGTCAACACGCTGTCGGCACAACGATTTCAGGAGGCCGACGCAGCACTCAGATTGGAACGATTGACAGCGGCGGAAAGCGCAGAAGGCAAGCCGGTAAACGGGTACGCTTCAAGCGCGACGATGCTGACGCAGGACAAAGCATACTTCCGACATCTGCGTGAAATGAAAAGACCAGCCAGCAAATTCTCTTGTGGTGGAAGGGGACTTTAACTGCATGTTGAACGGAGCGCTGGAGAGACATTGTGTGGTGAAGCAAGCAACTCACGGCTCGGAGATCACAACGCTGGAGGAGACGCTGCGAGTGCTGGTCCTCTCTGATACGCTGGCCCCGCTTTATGATGGAAGCGCCAGCAGGGAAATGGAGCACGAGTACATGGCGCGCTACTTCACATTCGGTACAAAGGATCACAGAAGGCGGTTGGACCGCTGTCTCCGCTGGAGACCTGCACTGAGTCAAAGACAACGCAGCACGGAACCGGATAAACTACACGGACCACAACGAGTCTGTCGCGGGATGGAATGACGAGCCAGCACGGACTCGACGTCTGGGAATGTCAACCTTTACCTGAAACCAGCGGCGATGGCGGAACGGTTCCATAAAACGACATTGATGCAGATCTGGGAATTACTCAAGGCCGAGAAAGAAGAGCCGGTTGCCCCAACCACTTTCGGGAGTCTCGAGGAGCAGTGGCGGGGTTTTTTCGGGAACGCACTGAAAACGGCTACTACCCAGAGAAGCCGAGCGTATAAACGGACCAGACGGGGCAACGCGCAATGCTCTCAGGAATTGACAGAGAGTACTGCAACGGCAAGAGCTGGGGCGAGGGAAAAACAGAGGTGGGAGTTTGCGGAGGCTCTGCGGCGAGGAGGGACGGATCTAAAGCCTCATATCACGGGAAAGCAAGGAAACAACTAGGTATTCAACATCTCAAGTGCTGGGAGCGTACCAATTCCCGCGCAAAAGACGTTTTCAGATGCGATGGCAGAAGGGTGATGGAGGGCGCTGACAACAGTTCACACAGGCTGGACGAAGGCAGAGCGCACAGAACCCATTGCCGGACTCTGGAGCTTCGACGGTGTGCCAAAGCTAAAGCCTCGGGACAATGGACGACTGCACAGAATGACCAGGATGGTTGAAATACTGTGGGTGATTGACTCCACGCAAAAAGGAGACGTCACCAGGCAGTGGTGGCGTCGGCAGCGATTTCTACATGGACGACAAACACGAGATCACGCCGGTTCGGGCCAGCCACCGTAACGCCTTCCGTGAGGATCTTTAGTTCCCACGGAGCTCTCCAGCAGATATCGACTCTCTGCGGAAGGCCGGAGACTCAACCAACGCAATAGATTACCGGCCAGTTTTGCTGTTGACGTCCGCGTATAAGATCTCCACCAGATTCGTTCCGATGAGTGTGGCCGCGGTGCTGCCCGGTCTAATCAGCGCATAGCAGAACGACTTCGTCAAGGAATGTCAAATGGCGACAGTATCGACGATATGCTGGTAGCTTTGAAGCAGCAGCATCAACACTAATACAAGAGCGTGGAGGACCCAAGCGCCATCATGCCCCTCAACATTACAAAGGCGTATGACAGCCTTGAACGAGACTTCCTGGCGGAGGTGCTGGTACGTTTCGGATTTGACGACACTTTAATGATAAAATATTGTGGTCAAACACGACGGCCACCTTCAGCGCGAACGAAGAACTAGCACAACCGACCATTTTCACCAGGGGCATCAGTCAACGGTGCCGTTTGGCACCGCTACTTTTCTGATAGCTGTGGAAGAATTGACAATCGCGGCCAAGCAACATGGGTCATGATCGGGGCTCGTGTTCAAGTCAGGAAGAGATGCAGTGGAGCGGCGATTTGCAGGCTTCGTGGGCGATGCTAATCGTCCAAGCAGCGAGCAATCTGAGCGGCCACCTTAATATCTTTAACAAGTTTGAGAAGGCGACAAGACTGGTAGTCTACCCACTCAAATGAAAGAATCTCGCTAAACACGGTGCACGGAGAATCGAGTTCAAGAGGCTACCGTTCCTGCTCCACCAGGAGACCACGCAATACCTGAGAGGGCAGATTGGTACGGGTGGCCTCGAGGCTACAAACTGGAAGAAGCGGTTGGAGCAGCTGCGGACACGGGTGGGGATAGCGAGCAGGGTGTCGGCCAGTATGGAATAGCAGGCGCAGACCCTGGGCAGTACGATTTTCCCAGCTTCTCTGTACACACCGGCATACTTCCTTCCAGGGAAAGAGAACATGACGTAGCTTCATAGACTGCAATGTCACTATCTATGGGAGGGAACCATCACAGGAGACATGCAACGTGGACGGCGGTCGGTAGCGACGGCCATCCCGCAGGACTGAAGAAGACATGGGTCTCAACGCCCCCAACCTGAACTTGAGTTTTGTGTACTGCTAGCCGAAAAGGCGTTTTGGTAAGCCACACAGGAATCGACCGCCAATCAAGTAGTTAGTGGCGCGAGTATGCGCTGTGCCGGCAGAAAACGAGCGACCGAGTCTGCAGCAGCCAACGCCACGAACCGAGTGTTTTACACACTCCGCGAAAGCCGAGCAGCGCCGCGGCGGAAGGAAGAGGCCGGGGTGAGGGATTGTGACTGCTTGGTCGGCGGCTGGTCGAGGGAGACCTGTTCACCAACTTCGACGTCACAGGCGGTGAGTGGATGCTGATAGTAGACAGTTGGGACCACCTGGCACGGCACTCTCAGTTCGAGTGGATATCTACAAACGCGGGATTATGCAACATAACAGCGGCAGCGCGCAGTAACAGAGACAGGTATCAGCGCCGTCTGTACGCGGGGTATCCTACTCCTCTGTGGCGCTTCTGGTCGGCGATAGCCTTCGACGACAACCCGCTTGTAAGAAATCTGCGCGGCAAGACGTTCAAGCAGGGAAGGAGAGGGGAGCAACCAGAGAGTGCAGCAGATGTGGCATACTTCAAAGCGGTCTTGCGCTACAGGATCGAGTTTGAATGCACGCGCTCATCTACGAAGCACGACACGAAAAACATCCTCTGAGCCATGCCTCTTTATATCCCGTGCCACAAGACAATGTAGCATCTGCGGAGCACTATCCGGCCGGTGGTTTCCTCGAACCGCCAATGGCTAATGGGTAGGAAGTGCGCGGCGGACGAACACACGATCGAATTGTGGGCGGTGTGCAAACCGCTCAAGACGGTATTGCGAGCTCCAACAGGCGGTCAGAGCCGTGCGAGTACGCGGGTACGGGAGGGGAGAAGTAGGAAATGGCGGCCGAGGGTCTGATCAGCGTGCAGAGTCACCTGGCAACCTACAGGACGCCGCTGGCCGATAGGAGGAGGTTGTACATGCCGAGTACTGCGGATTGTAATTTTTACAAGATCAAGGTGATGTGGAAGCAGGTGTGCACAAAAATCGTGGCGACACTTGCACCAGACGCGGGGAAGGCATATCTCGCTCGACGGCACGAGACATGGAAACGGCACAGCCTGGTGGCGGCGGAGGCGCTCGAACAAGCGTTTCATGGGCATCTGGGCTGTGGCATCAGGACTCTCATCAAGAAATCGGTTTTTCCGGTATATAATCAAGACCGGCAGACTCAATACATTCAGAGCAGGCATCGCAGAGCACCAACAACTCCCGCTAGCGGGCTGCCGCCTGCAGAAGCGAGATCACCTGGCTCATATTCTGAGAAGATGGCGGACGGCGGTCAGCATATGAAGGAAGGCGGTACAACTCAGAACCCACAACTCGATCACGAATGAGGAGCCGGCGCACTTGGAAGGGTCAGCGTTTGGGGGACAACCGGACCGTCCGACCAAGGCAGCGAAGGAGTGGTTGCTGCCACGCATGAGACATCTACTACCAAGACACCGAGCAGCCACCGCGACAAGTTGGGAAGTCATCCGAGTCACAATGCAGAAACAGTTGTGGCGATACAAGTAGGAGGCAGTGTTCGACAGCAAGCAACGGACAATCTTCGAGAAGACTGCGGTCACCTCGGAGAGAATCAGAGAAAACTACGCGTGCTGGAACGAGCCGGTCTGAAGGACCGGGATGGCGACAGACGGCTGGTCTACAACCTGTTCATCCCGGAACTCGAAAGAGTCGAAACGACAGTAGACACGGCGTACCCACTAGCAAACAACACAGCGAACACGCGGCTGTACTTCGACGACGGCAGTCGGGGAAAAGCGGGAATCGCGAGCGCCAGAGCAGATCTGATCGCACACACAGAATCAACGTATCTAGTCGCGTGGTATGGCGCCAAGTACCCTGGAAACAGCGGACACAAACCATTTCGCAGAGTACAGCGCACTCTTGTTCGGCCTCCGAACGGCTCAAGATCTTACACAAGCCGCACTGAACTTAATTGGGGATTCACAGATAATCAGCAACAAAATGAACGGAATAGCGACAGTCAAGGGCGCGACGCGCGCCCAAGCATGCACAGCAGTGCAGGAACTCATTGAATAATCTGAGCGTTATATGGTGAAGTGTTTGGAAGAAAATCGTGCCGGCACCTTGTCGGGAGAACCCCAGAACTGGCTTCAACGGCACGCTCCGTAATTTTCAAACGACTGTGTCTGGACACAGATATCCAGGTCCACCTAAAACCGGTCAACCCTGTACGGCTCCAGCTGAGTCCGGTCGAGATCGTAAGGTTCCAGCTGACGCCCGCATCCTCAACAACGGCAAAACCAGATCAGCGCGGGCAATGCGCTTCCTGATGCAGCTCAACCCGGCTCAACAAACTCCGACCCAGCTCTATCCGGAGGTTTTCCTCCGACTCCACAAGGTTCGGACGTTCGCACCCTGACCCAGTTGATTCGCCCTGGACACATCCGGTACAGACGGTGGCCAGAGAGGTATGCTTTAATGTTGACACAATCAGCAGTTCAGCAAGCAAGAATCAAGTACGACGCGACGACAGGCACGTACCCCCGAACGCTTGAGGCAAGAAGCAACACAGCCCAAAAGAGATCCCAAGCGCGGAGGAACGTCAGCCGAGCGAGAGGGCAGATTTGACCTGAACTTTGTATACGTCTAATGTTTGCACTTAAATAATATCTCACTCTGCAATTTCCGTCCAAGCAAACAAGTGTAAATCCGCCCGCCGTCATCATTGCGGCGTCAGAAGCCCCGCGTATCAAGAACACCGTGCGCAGAGAGTGATGGCGTTGACTGGTGGGTCATATGAATGGGAATGAGAGTCGTTGTGGCGAGTGAGAGTGCAAGAGTGTGTCTGCTAAATGATCTGCTTGGTGAAAGTGTGTGCGAATGGTTGCACGTGTTTACTAGTGTGCAGGTGGACGCGAGGGATTGCATGTGCATGCTATTCTGACCTATCAGCCCTTCGTGTGTCGTGTTGTGCTATAGTGGGAGCTTTCTTTCTGATCTAGACTGTGTCGGGATATTTCCGTCGTATTTTAGTGCTATCTTGACCCCTTGAAATCCGACGTCGTGTATCGGTATAGATTTGGGCTGGCGAGAGCCGCCAGAGATAACCCGATGCGAGTACACGGTTGTGCGTTCACACGCCTTTTAAATTTAGATAGCAGGGGCAAGAAGGCACTATTGAGCATTAATAGCGATAAAATCTATATATCTTTTACTCCCCTAGATGGCATGCGAAGCGGCCAGAAGGCCGACGTGGTGGCAATTCTATAGCGTATGTGCTCAACCGGGGGCTGCAGTCGCTGAAGAGACTGCGATGGGGAGTAGTGGACCATCCATAGCACTCGTCAGGTGTGGTGGTAGCCGACAGCCACACGGCGGCGTTTTCGCGGGTCGCCAAACGGGAGCTTGCATGTAACTGTAAGAATTTGTCCTGATAGAGCTCCGGCTCTAGAGGACCGAAAAGTGACGGATTGAGGCATGGGATTGCCTATTGGAACGATAAGTGTGTGCGTGCGCTCAGCTCCCACCGAGCGCATCATATGCGAGTGATTGACTTGCTCAAAGTGTGTTTACCTGAGTGGAGAGCAATGTCTGGCTGTAGCGGGATGGCTTTGCTCTGATGGAGTTGGCTGTCTTAGCTGTTGTCGGAGGCTTTATCCAAATGGAGTGAATGTGCTTTGACAAGCGGAATGCGAAGTCGTGTTCGAATGCTTTTAAACTTTATCCACCCCACAACAGCACAATGCGCCAGGTGGCGTTGCCGCCAAGCTATGTTAAGTCGCGGCTAGGAGGGTGGACGAACTTGAAGAACGAACCGTTTCACCCAGTCAAAGCGCGCGAAAGAGATCACAGGGAACACAATGTGAGGTGGCAGACAGTTGTCCGGATGAGCTTTTGCGTTTGTTATCCGTACCGACGTCATACCCGTGGGTGTCTGGGTGGTAGTATGACGGTGACAGAAACAAATCACCCCGCTCTAGCTAGAGCGGGAAGATTTTGTCCTGACCTAGTGTGCTGCGCGTGATTTTGGGAAGGCCACTTTGCCACAGTTATATAACCACTCACCACCGTGTTGGTGCGAGTCGAGCAATATACTCGTGCTCCTCCTGATAAAGTGACTAGTTATAATCGTGGAAGTGTTTGACCGTGTCAGTAATTTGGAGTACAAAAAATGGCTGCAATTTCTGCCTTTAAAAACACGTAATTTAAGCCAAACCACTTTTTACACTTTCGGATAAATTCGAATAACGTCAAGCAAACTCGACACCCCAGGTTGCAAACGGCATCGTTATTTATGTGTTGTGTTGGTGCATGTGCTCACACGTTTTGTCTTATTTGAACTACCATATTCCTTATCTTCGAGAAGACGTTCGGCTGGTGCAACAAAATCTTATTCCTGTGCGACTTCTGTGCGAAATTAGACAGAAAGTTTATTGTTCGTTTTTAACCTAACCCATCACTTAAGTCAGTTGTTGTAACTACTTTGCCGGCTCTTCAAGCCTCCGACGCGATCATTTTATGCCGAAAAGATTGATGAATTCGAGACGCTCTATGCTAGGCCCACTCAGTAAACTCCTGTCGCTGGGCCTGCCTACGCAGGTAACTGCGGGGCGCCGCTCGCTACGCTCACCTGGCAGCCCGCCAGTGCCTACTTTGGCTACGCTCACTACGTTCCTTCAAGGCTGCGTCAATTCAATGTACTGAATTAGCCACTTGATTGATACCCTACCCACAAAAATGTCCGATATATCGCACACTGCAAGAGAAGTCCTACTTCTTATTGAAGACAAACCTAGATTCGTGATCTAATATTTGACACGCTTCAGCAATTTAGCAGACGGACAGATTACAATCTGATCAGCTTACAATATAAATTATGCCAATGTGTAGGTTGGACTTAAAAAAATTAAGATGTCGAAAACCCACTCACGGGTCATTGTTGAGGGAGTGTCTGCTCGAAGAAAAGGTATACAGGAGTACATATTAACGATCTTTGTTTTTGGGTTTTGAACATGTTTGGCCTTTGAGACTGGGTGTAAAATTCGCTGGAATTTTTCCAGATATTTCAGAATCTGACATGATCTACCATTTCTGATCTAAATTTCCTTAATTGACTGTTCGGGGAACTTTCACGCAACATTTTCTCGATATTTAAAGAGAAAAATCTCAAAAATTGAGATAATTAAAAATAAATTCATGTCACCCGAAGACGTGTACATCTGTCTTGCGAAGACATCGCTCTAAATTAATTTCTTACAAGTGACATTCGAACCATATTCATAAATGGGCATAATAATCGGACATAAACTGTACGTTTTTGGCCAGGATGTTGCTTGCTCGTTCGGGTGTTGTAGACAAAATTCTCCCTTGTACAGAAATGGCTGTCCTCGGTAGACATCCAGTTGTATTAGATTTTCATTTCCGATTTTTTTTCAATCTGATCTTGTGTAGGAAGATGTTATATTCTGCTGGTACAGATTTCATACAAAATAGGCTCTTCTCCTGTATCATCGTCTTGACCCTCCATGGATCATGCAACACGGCAAAGAACAAGATGGGAGGGAGAACCGAACTACAGGGGTGAGCGCATTAACCGAACGCCTGATTTACGCGTTTTGAAAAGGAAATATTGTCAAAGAGTATCAAAATATATGCAACAAATGTGTATCTAATCTCTTTGGACAGGTCATTAATTAATGCCCGTTCGGTTAACGGGCTCACCCCTGTATTCAACTGGAGATTATAGATCTTAGTCTGCAACAAGCTCAAATTCCAGAGCTCACCGGGCAAAGCACGGCACTTGTTAATATTTCGGACCATGCATACTCTATACTTGGCGACAAAACAAACAGTGCGCAACGAAAGTTTACGGACACTTCCAAAAATTGATAAAAAATTGTGCAGCCTTTGTAAAAGTTGACGGTGTTCTCTTTTTCACCTTGCCCACATAATGAAGCCCATACTATTTTTTCTCTAGTTATTTATTGAACCATACTTTTATAAAGATAAAATACCCTGTCCGTAGACTTCTGCCGCGAGTACAAAAAGTGTCTGCATTTCTGCTGGTCGCCCTGAGGCTACGGAGTGGTCAAATTGAGCCCAAAGTTCGCCACTACACCTTTTCCCGATCAAAGTGAAACATTTCTCAATCAACTCGAGGAAAGAAAACGAAATTTAAGAAACAGCCCTTTCAACGAATTGTGTTTCAATCAAAACGAGCAAAACGTCAAAGCAAACAACTGGACCACGAAGAGCGCGAGCTTGGTGGCTGCTCGTACTCGCCAGACACAAACCAAACGGCAAACAACAGCGAACGCTATGGGGGACTCGCCACCACCCAGGTGCTCGCCAACTACAGCGGAGAAATGCCGAGTGCTCTCCGCGTTCAAGACGCACAAGGACTAAAAGGCAATCGCAGCGCATAACTACGTCTTGCGCAACACCGCGTGGCGGGTAATCATCCTAGACCGAGCAGAAAACCTGCTGCGCGGTGGCGCGAGAGCGACCAGAACGAAGGTGACTCCAGATATCGTTGCAGCACTCGTTGAGTATATTGAGGAGAACTGCTGCTACACGCTCGACTCAGTCGAGGCAGCCCATCGTTGCGAGGACATGGAGAACGGCAAATAAACGCAGCACGCTTGCATTTATCGCACGATTTCTTACTTTGATTGGGACAGTTCTGCCAAATATCAGGAAAACCAATTGTCAACTTTGGTGTGCTTGAATTGATTGAAATTTGTTTCACTGTGTTCGGGAAAAGGTGTAGAAAGCTCTCTGATTGCTTAATCACACACAGACAAGCGGGTAAAAAACAAGCTCTTATAAAGGCTGCACTATTTTCTTCGCTTTTTTGGAGGTGTCCATAAACTTTCGTCGAGCACTGTATCGCACACTTTCAAATATGAGGG
>SMMQ01001885.1:0-15182 GCA_008271595.1 [Pythium] brassicae (nom. inval.) | reverse complement strand
CATGCCTCTCTCTCTCTCTCTCTCTCTCTCTCTCTCTCTCTCTCTCGCACACCGGTAGCTAAGTTCCCTTTCGTATGCCCTCCACCACCACCACCACCACCACTGCGCAGTTTGAAATCGCGTTCGAGTTGGCGCGCGGCGGCGAAGTGCTGCATCGCATCCAAGCGCTGCACGCGGCGGCGCCGACGCCGCCGCCGACGCCGAGCGGCACGCGCGTCAGCGCCCCGCGTTACGTGTTCAGCGAGCGGGAGGTGAGCCGCGTGGTCGCGGGCGTCGTGGACGGGCTGCGCTTCCTGCACGCGCGCGAGATCGTGCACGGCGAGGTCCGCCCGGAGCACCTGCTCTACAGCGACACGGAGCCGGACGCGCGCGCGCTGCTCGCGGGCTTTGGCCGCGCGGCGCTCTGGACCACCGGCGCGTTCACGCTCCGGAGCCGGCGCCGCGCGCGCCCGGGCGAGCCGCCGCAGTTCCTGTGGGACGACGCGCACCACATCCGCTTCCTGCCGCCGTTCGCGCTGCGGCGCCGGGACGACGCGCTGCGCAGCTGGCACGAGGCGCAGCAGATCGACACGTGGGCGCTCGGCGTGACTGTGTACGCGCTGCTGTGCGCGTCGCTGCCGTTCGGCGGCGACGATGCGCTCGCGCGCACCGTGCAGTTCCCGGACGACGGCGCCACGATCAGCCGCGCCGCGCGAGACCTGCTCCAGCGGCTGCTCGTGAAGGACCCGGAGGATGCGCTGACGCTCGAGCAGGTGAGCGCGCACCCGTGGGTGCGCGACGGCGTCGCGAGCGACGAGCCCTGGCCCGCCGACCGCGTCGACGAACACCGCGCGTTCGCGAGCGCGTATGCCGACGAAGTGGCGTCGGTGGATCGGCGGCGCCGCGTCTCGGCCGCGACGTACTTGGACTCACTGCGCGACCGGCCGCCGGTGCTGCACGACAGCCGGAGCAGCACGTCACGAGACGAACGCCGCGACGCGTTCTTCCCCGAGCTGCGCGCGCCGAGTGGCGACTCGGACGCGTACAACGACGACGCTTACGACGACGCTTACGACGACGACGACGACGACGCGGCCGCGGGTCAGGAGCGGCCGTCATTCGTGTCGACAAACGGCGACACGCAGCAGAGCATCCAGCTGCGCGCCGAGGACGAACCGCCGAGCGCCGACGGGTACATGCGGATGGCGAGCGAGGAGATCGACGCGTGCGCTGCGACAGGCAGCGAGTCGCCGCAGGTGGCGGCGGGAGCCGGCCCGGCGCCGCGCGGGGGCTACCGCAAGCTGCCGTCGGCCGACAGCAAACTCTGGCGGGTGCTCACGAAGCAGCGCCGGTTCTTCTCGTTCCGCTCGGCGTCGAGCTCGGGCAGCTCGCTCACGAAGAGCGACAGCGATGTATAGTAGCCACCGCAGAGAGCTTGTGATCAAAGAGAGAGACAGAGAGAGTGTGGTATCTGGTCAGGGACAGCCACGAATATGAACTGCCAAGCGCTGCCGTGTGCACTGCGGAGCAGCTCCGTCGTTTACCCTCGCAAGCGTTAGAACTGCGCTAACGAGGAAGACGACCCCAGTGCCGACGCCGACGCCGATACGGCGGCTCGGACGCGCTTCGCCACGAGGCTCTCGTTGAGCTTCGCGAGCACCTGGCTGGACGCGAGGTCGCGCTCGGCGCGCAGCGCCTCTGCGTGCTGCGCGTGGCGCTCGCACGAGAGCTCGAGCGCGTGGCGCAGGTCGTCGACGACAAAGTTCTGCTCGCCGCTCACGGCGCTGAGCACGTTGTGGAAGTAGCTCAGGTCCGCGCTCAGCTGGCGCGCGCCGAGCTCCGAGAGCGCTGGGATCGCGCAGATCGCGCTCAGCAGCGCGGCCAGCGTCCCGCTCGCCACCGCGCTCGTCCACAGGTCCACGAACTCGTTCGCCGACGACGACACTGTCGCCGACGCGGGGCTGTCGTCGACGCCGACCACGCCCGCGACGCCGCTGCTCCCGTCCGTCGCGTCCGCGCTCTCGGGCGTGAAGATGAACACGCACGCGTCGACCTCGCTCTCCGTGAGGTGCAGCGTCGCCGCCAGCCGGCGCCAGTGCGGCGCCACGCACGCCTCGTGCGCGCCGAGCGACGCCACCGCCGCTTTCTGCAGGCTGCTGCTCTCGGCAAACTGCTCGAGCTGCGGCAGCAGCGACAGCAGCAAGTCCGCGGCCGTCGTGATGTACTCCTGCGGCAGCGTGCTGAACGACGGCAGGTCGCCGAGCACTGCGTCCGGCGGGAGCCTGCGCCAGCTCTGCAGTCCGTGACACCCAACAGCAGTCAGCAGCTAGCGACCGACAGTCCGACACGCCTTGTCGGTGGCGTGGAACAGAACTGCCTAATGACAGTGAATAATATACCTCCATCGCGGGGACCCGCTCGAGCAGCCGCGTGATTGGAAGAAACACCGTGTCGAACGTCAACAGCTGCACGCCGCGCGTCCAGTTTTGCAGTGCGAGCTGCGCGTCCTCAAAGAGCTGCAGCCAACGAACGACCCGCGACACGCGACAACGACGCGTGAGCCGCGCCTCAACAGCCGACAAACGCCACAACGCCACACCTACGCACCACGGCCCGCGACAATGTCGACGCCTCGAGCGGCGCATGCGAGCGACTGAACTCGTGCGCGAACTGGAGGAACGCGCTGTGGCGCGGCGCATCCGCGTGCAGCCAAGTCCGCGCCACAACCCCGGCGATCGCGTTGCCGTCGGCGAGGTCCGCGAGCTGCTGCTGCTGCTGCTCGCGCAGCTTCTTGCTGGCACCACCGTGCGGCGGCGACGACGACGACGACGAGGACGACAGCGAGAACGACGCGTGGCGCTCAAAGCCGTCGATGAAGCGGCTCAGCTGCTCGGCCACGCGCGCGCGCACACGGATCTCCATCGCGCACAAGTCGCTCTCGAGCGCGCCGCACGCCCGTAGCAGCGCGAGCGCAGCATGGAACTTGCTCCAATCCGGCGCCGTCCTGTCGCCGCCGCCTGTCGCTGCCCTGTCGCCGACGCGACAGAACTGGCGGATTGGCGGTAGCGCAGCGCTGAGCGCGCGCGCGAACTGCTCGACAGCCCGCGTCGCCGCGGCGACGGCCTCCGGGAACGCCGCGCCGGCGCTCAGCTCGTAGCAGAGCGCGACACTCTCGTCCACGCGCGCCCAGACCTGCGGCGACGCATCCTCCACGCGCTGCGCGAACGCTTCCAGCGCGCCTTCGTCGCGCTCGCCGCCGCCAAAGACGCCGTCGTCGTCGTCGCTGCCGTTGCCATTGTCGTCGTTGTCACCACCACCTGCCGCGCGCGTCATCGCCGCCAGTGCGAACTGCGGCGCGAGCGCCAGCAGCTCGGTCGCCAGCGCGTCGCGCGCAAGCCGAGCGTAGTCGCGGAAGAACGGCTCGTACACATCAAAGACGCTCGACAGAATGCAGCTGTGGACGTCCACGGCTGACGACGTCCCATCCAGTGCCTCCGCCTCCGCGTCGGCGTCCGCAAGCCGCTGGGACTCGCGCAGCGCCCGGAAGAGCTGCGCGGTCTGCGCCGCGAACGCCGCCGACTGGCTGAACGCGCGCAGCAGCTGCTGCATGCGAAAGTTGTGGCGCAGCCGCTCGTCGAACGACCCGCGCAGCGCCGCGAACGTGGCCTGCAGCAGCGCGGCGAGCACGCCCGGCGCGCTCGCGGCGCCAAAGATCTCGCGCGCGTGGCGGCTCTCGCGCTGCAGCAGCGCGCGCACCTCGCTGTAGAACACCGCGAGCCACGCGCTGAAGTCGTGCTCCGGCGCGCTGAACGCGAACCAGACGCGGTGCGCGTGGCTCAGGCGGCTCGCGCAGAAGTGCGCGCGCACGACGTCGGCGCGGTCGACGCTGCGGAAGATCGCGCGCGCGCGCTGCACTTTGGCGACCGCGAGCGGGTCCTCGCGCAGCAGCGTGAGCAGCGCCGGCGTGAGCGCCGCCTCAACGCGCGCACAGAGTGCCTGCATCGTCGCGCGCCGGTCATCGGCGCCCGGCAGCTCGCGCAGCACTGCAAGGCTCCTGCGCATCTCGTGCACGCGGTCCGCGAGCGGCAGCGCGTCGCCCCCGGTGTCGCCCAGCGCGGTCGCGATGTCGTCGGCGGCCGCGGTGCACAGGCGCACGTTCTTTTCCCACTTGGCGGCCTCCACGAGCGCCTGCGAGCACGCCTGCAGCCGCTGCTTCGCGTCGTGCAGTGCCACGAGGTGCGCGAGCGCGCGCTCCTCGCTCTCCTTCCCGCCGCCGTTACCGCCGCCACTGCCGCTGCTGCCGCCAGTGCTGCCAGCGTGAGCCACCACTGCGTCGAGCTGCGCGCTCAGCGGCACCGTGGCGGCCGCGAGCGTGTCGAGCTGCGTCTGCAGCTGCGGCGCCGCCACCGCCAGCTGCTGCAGCGAGGCATGGACGCTGCGCGCGAGGGTCTGCGAGAGCAGCGCGAGCGGCGGCACAAGCTGCGCGAGCTCCGGCACGCGGCCACCGTGCTCGATCAGCGCTTCCTCGGCCCACGCGTAGCAGTCGAAGCCGTCGTCGACGAAGAGCTCCTCGCGCAGCTCCATCATACTGTAATTGATTGATGTGCGAACTCGAATTCACACACGTTTGTTCGAGAGTGAAGGGGAGACAGATTTGTAGAAATATTTAGCAGATCGATTAACGAGAGAGAAAAGAAGAGAGTGGGGAGTTTAGTCATGTGGAAAATGACTCGTAGACATCATCACTTGGTCGCAGCAGGCGGCCAGAGCAGCAGGACACTTGTGCGCGCCTTGTACTCCTGATACGCTTGGAGCTTCCCCCAGCGCTCGTCGCCCTGCTTCTCGAGCAGCGGAATGCCCGACACGCGCGTGAGCAGCAGCGTCACGAACGCCGGGCCGGCGGCCGCCAGGGCCCGGAACCCCGTGCTCGGCAGTCCGTGGACTGCGATACTAAAGATGCCAAGCCACATGGTGATCTCGCCGAGGTAGTTTGGGTGGCGCGAGTACGCCCAGAGCCCCGACTGGATGAACTTGCCCGCGTTGCGCGCGTCGCGCCGGAACTGCGTCTTCTGGTAGTCGGCGAGCACCTCGAGCGCGTAGCCGAGTCCCCAGAGCGCAACGCCCACGACGTCGAGCGCGTGGACATGCGGGTCATGCGGCGCGCGCACGACGCTCAGCAGCACGGGCAGCAGCGTGAGCAGCACCCAGAGCCCCTGGATGCTCCAGACCGAGAGGAACAGCACCGGGTTCGTGCGGATCTCCTGGAAGCGCGTGTCCTCGCCCGCCTCGCGGATGCGCACGTAGAGGAACGCCCCGAGACGCACGCACCAGAGCCACACGAGCGCGGTGAGCAGCGCGCTGCGCCAGTGCAGCGGCGCGCCGGAGAGCGCGAGCGCCAGGAGCGACACGCCCGCGAACGTGGCCGAGCCCGTGAGGTCGAAGAAGCGCTCGTCCTGCTTCGGGACCGCGTAGAGCAGCGCGCTAAGCCACTGCGCGCCGAGGCACACGGCCGCGTACAGCTGCAGGTCCGCGTACGCGGCCACTGCGTACGCGACGACGGAGGAGACCACGAGCCCGGCGGCGTCGCGTACGAAGCCCACGACGCTCATTGAAATGCACGGAAAGGCGGCGTGCGGTCACGGGTGGCGCGTTGGACTCGGGGCGTCGAATTCTCAAATGAGCTCGTCGTGCGACCAGCAGTTGCAGCAGCAGCACGCGCGCCAGTGAGCCAGACGAGGTTCTTTCGTGTTCGTGCGCAGGATGTCCGACAGTTGGCGACATTAGCTCTCTCTCTGTGTGTGTGTGTGCGTGTGTGTGCATTGTGCATCGAACTTAGTCAAAAACGCACTTTGCCGTGTCTGTCGTGACGGTGCACCACACAATGAATGGGACGAGCACCAAGGAGACAAAGGAATGGGACGAGCACAAGAAGGTGACAAGCAAGAAGCAGACTCGGAGACTCGGGTTTGCGGTTGCTAAGAAGAGTTCGCTCAGTTCCCACGGTTGCCAGCAGGGCTGGCAGTTCCCAACGCAATGCGCACTTAGGCACCTACGCCTTGGCGACGAGCGGCGCGGACTCGGGCGCGTGCTGCGCCGCCTTCTTGGTCGGCAGCAGCAGCAGGAGGCTCGTGCGCGCCTTGTAGGCCTGGTACTCGGGGAGGTGACCCCAGCGCTCGTCCGCCTGCTTCTCGAGCATCGGGATGCCCGAGACCGCGACGAGCAGCAGGACGATGAAGAGCGGGCCGAGCAACCCGAGCACCTTGTACTGAGTGCTTGGCAGCACGTGCACCGCGACGACGTAGGCACCGACCCAGATGAGGATCTCACCGAGGTAGTTCGGGTGGCGCGAGTACGCCCAGAGCCCCGTGTGGATGAACGCGCCCTTGTTCGCCGGGTTGTGGCGGAACTGCGTCTTCTGGTAGTCCGCGAGCACCTCGAGGTAGAAGCCAAGGAGCCAGAGCGCGATGCCCACGACGTCGTACGCCGACACGGCGCTGTCCTTGCTGCCGTGCGCGAGCGCGAGCAGCGTCGGCAGCAGCGTGAGGAAGACCCAGAGGCCCTGGACGTTCCACACGGAGAAGAAGCGCACAGGCGTGACGCGGATCTGCTCGAAGCGCGAGTCCGAGCCCTGCTCGCCGATGCGCGTGATGAGGAAGTAGCCGAGCCGCACGGCCCAGAACGCCGCGAACACTGCGAGCAGCACGCTGCGCCACGTCGGCGCGTCCGCGCGGTAGAGCGCGAGCGCAACGACGCTCACGTACGTGGCCGAGCCCGTGACGTCGAAGTAGTGCTCGTCCTGGAACGGCAGCGCGTACGCGAGCGCGCCGACCCACTGGATGCCGAAGATCACGAGCGCGTACAGCTGCAGGTCCGTGTAGTACGCCACGAGCGCGGCGATTGGGATCGCGATCGCCGTGCCGGCGATGTTGCGCAGGAAGCCGGTCTTCTGCACCGGAGCAGGAGCGGAAGCGGCAGCGGCCATCTTGAGTATGCGACTTGCCAGCGGGAGAGCTTGCGTGCTGAAGAGCGAAAGCGGTTGTGTTGTGTGGCGTGGCGTGGCGTGGCGTGGCGTGTCGGGCGTGGCGGCGAGTGACTGAAAGTGCGCGCTATCGGATCCCGTGGCTCTCGAAAGCAGCAGTGAATGGTGGCGGTCGACGCGTCATCGCCCACGTGCGTGGCGGAAGACGTGGTCTTCACCCGTGTTCCGTGAGGTGGGTGGAGTTGCCGTCTTTCGGTCTCAGCTGTGCAAAAGCAAAGACAGGCGATCGATGTGAGGCACCGGACTTTTGTGCTTCAAGTCGCATTCATTCACTCGGTGCAACGTGGATGGATGGTGATCATGGACGTTGAGGGGAACACAAGAGCACTGGGAGAGCGCAAGTGGACGTCGGCGCTCGACTTTGACGAGTACGTCGCGAGCTGGCGGTCGCTCGGGAAGTCCGCGAGCTCGGACGACGACCCGGCGCTCGCGTGAGGCTCGCGAGCCGCACCGCGCGGCAACGTGTGTGTGGTCGCTTGATCGAGAGACGGAGGGGAGGGGGAGAGGACAAAAGAGACTCTGGGAGACGTATCACTGACTAACTAACTACACAGCAAGCCATCAGGTTGCATCGTCACTTGAACGCTTGTTTACTGTTTGTATTGAAGCGGATGGATGGACGGACGGATGGATACATTCATAGAGAGAGAGAGAGAGAGAGCGACGCGACTTGGCGCCGACGCTACACGCAACACACTCGTGCGCAACTTACTATCGTACAGCTCTCGTCTCTCCACACACACACACTCACACACACACACACACGCCCTCGATAAATACGCCCCCGAGCCAGCAGGAGGCAGCGTCTCGGGAGAGGCGACGTGGCCGCTTGGGCCCTCCCTCGCTCACCACGTTGCTGCCTGCTGCCTGTTGCCTGCTTCGGGGACTGACTTGGTACTATACTGGTACACGCTCGCCCGCCAGCTTTGCTGTTCGCCGGCCACTTGTCGTGATACGAGGGCGACCCTCGAGGCGGACGGCTGAGCTCCCATGGATCCTCCTCCCCCCTCCCCCATTCCTCCCAACGAGACTGCGCGTCGTCGTCGTCGTCGTCGTCGTCGTCGTCGTCGTCGCCGCCGTCATGGTGGTGGTGGTGGTGGTGGTGGTGGTGGTGGTGGTGGCCTTCACGGGCCGTCACAGAGCAGGCGCAGGCCCTTCTTGGTCATCTCGTACGTGCTGAACATCACGGCCGCGTACGGCACAATGCGCGCGAGGTTGGGCAGCGTGCCGCGGTAGAGCGCCAGCGCGCCTTCCTCGCGCACGACGCGGCGGAAGCAGTCGCACATGCCGCGGTCGGCCGCGCGGTGCTGCGTCTGCGTCTGCGTCTGCGTCTGCAGGCGCTTCTTGACCGTGTCGAACGGGTACGCGACGGTCTGCGCCACGGCGCCGGCCACCGAGCCGCACACGAAAAAGTCGAGCCCGTCGAGCTCGTGCTTGCCCTCGGGCCAGCGGCTCGGCGGCCACCGCTGCGCCTGGCTCGACGCCTTGAGGTACTCGTAGCAGCCGAACTGCACGCCCTCGAACGGGATGGCGCCCGCGACGCCCGACCAGCCGCCGCGGTAGAGGCCGCGCACGCCCTCGTGGCGCAGGATCAGCCGCACGCCGTGCGCCACGCCGCGGATGCGCAGCTGCGGGGCCGTGCTCGCGGGCGTCTGCGTGATCATGCGCGTGCGCACAATCTCGAGCGGGTACGTGCCCATGGTGGCCACGAGCCCGGCGACAGCGCCGCACGCTGCACGCTGCGCGTTGCTCGGGCTCTCGCCCAGGAAGCGGCTCTGCAGCGACTCGAAGAGGAAGAACTTGGCGCCGGCGTACGGCCCGAGGCGGCAGCAGCCGGCCACGTTCCCGCGCCAGAACGCGCGCACGCCCTCGAGCGAGTACAGCTCGCGGACCGTGCGGGCGATCGCCGACGACGCCGCGGACGCGGACGACGGCGCGCGGAACACGGCGGCGCGGTGCATGGCAGTGGTGGAGACGGAGACGGATGACGACGCGGCGGTGGCGGCGCTGTGGGCGGGGGCGCCGTTCACCTGGATCACGATCTTGAGCACGTCCAGCGGGGACGTGCAGGAGCGCGTGACGCAACCGGCGACGACGCCTGCGATGACAGACTGCATGCCACCGCCGGTCGTGGTGGTGGTGGTGGGGGTGGTGGCGGTCGGTCGCACTGACAAATGGTGGTGCTGGTGCTGGTGCTGCGGCAGCTCAGACCCGCGAAGCTGCGGAGACGCGAACATGCTGTTGCTGCTGTGTTTGGTTGCGGAGCGCTCACAGAGAGAGAGAGAGAGACTGTGAAGCGTCGTGAGCTCGAGGAGGCAAGTTCGACACTGAGCTTGAAGAGCAGCAATGGAGCAGGAGCAGGACAGAGCGGAGGCAACAGGCAACAAACACGGCTGGTCGAACGAACCTCGAACCGAGCACGGCGAAGCCATGTCCCCCTTTTGCAAGACAAAAGTCTCTCATGGTGCGAGTTATGAAAAGGAGGGATGACCTCGCAAAGCAAAGCTCACACTTCAAGCTCGGGTCGCTGCGATAAAGTAGCGTGTCGACCTGGCAGATTCATACAAATGATGCTGGCAGGACATCTTGGTCGTGAACTTGAGCGGGAGGTCAAAAGCCGTAAATCTCGGTCTTTTGTGTGACAAAAGTGGGAATATGCGGAAGGCAGGAGTCCAATTTAAAATACACGAGACTTGCGTCGCGCAGTCTCGCCGACTATCGGAGCCGTTAACGCTGCTTGTGTTTGTTGTTGCGTGTTTGTTTCTCGAACGCGCAGGGCGCCTGCGCGTTTAAAATGCCGAGAGCGAGCGAACTCGACTCTCTCACTGAAAGTCGGCGCGGTCACTTGACGAGTGTGCTTTTGCACAGCAGATGCTGCTTTTTGGCTTGCTCTCTGATGTTTTCATACAGTATGTTTGGCTCATCGACCAGGACGACAATGCCACCAAGATCGACGAGAATGAGAGCATCATCTCCATTCAGGCATCCTGAGGCTGGCGCAAGTCTTCTTTTCGCCAACCAACAAAGTTGCCTTTTCGACACCTTTTGCTTTGCTTACGCGCGCGATAAAATAACGATGCTGAACTGCTGTTCATCATGAGTATAGTATGTCTTCGGTTTGAATCGATCGACTTCGAGCACCCCAAGATTTGCAGAGCTCTTGGGGGTTTTCGTGCAACACGGGAGAGCCCCAGAATAAAAAAGCACCACTGCGCTTTGCTTTCATTTGGCCCGCCAAAACCGCCAACGCGAGCGAGCGAGCGAGCGAGCGAGCGAGCGAGTCGCTTGCTTCGCCTCACAAGTCACAGTTTTCGATAGCTGGGTCTTAGGTCCCAACGTGGATTGAGCCGCGAAGCGAGCTTCGCGAAGAACCCTGCGTTTGTTAGTTGAAAGCAGTTGAAACCGCGCATAGCCAGTGCAGCTTCTAAAGATATATAGTCGCCTATCAAAAAAGGCATTTACTGTGCCCGACTGAACACATTTTACGAAGGTGGATTGCATGTTCGCGTACAGTACCGTATACCGTATACAAAACGAAGTACAGACACGAGCGCGAGTAAGGAACGCCTGATGAGTCCCGAGTTTGGTGTGGGGGGTTGTTTCGGGAAGAAGCATGGTCAGAATCGACAGAGACTTTCAATATAGATATTCCTCTCATATTTGATATATTACTGAAACGGACTGACAAGTTTTTACCCGTTTCTTACTGCGCTTGTGCCAGCATATTGTAAAATACATAAATGAAATCAAACAAGAAGCTTTCAAACGAAATATACTGACCCACTACACATACTTCGACTTTCAAGGGGCAACCTGGAGCGCAGCCTCTCGTTCCAACCGGCAGCGGGTACTGAATTAGAGGACCACACAATTTACCGACCAAGTTGCGCACTGTGTGGAACGTGGAACGCGAGATTTGAGGAACGCAAAAAAAAAACTTAAGGCAAGGGGTAATCTAAAGTGACAAAATTGATTATTTTAATAATTACTTTAAAGTGTACTTCGTACACTTTAAATTCGTACTACACACCCGCAATCATTCGGGTGGTCTTGTCAGGGCGTAATATGTGCACACAAGGCTCTTCTACGGGTCTTCGCCCCAGATAGGCTGCCTGTTCCATCAACCACGCTCTCTCAAGCCACAAAAGCACAAACACACACATACACACTCACTTCTCCTGCTCTCACAATATACTGTAAAGCACTTCCCGTCTCTCTCTGTAATGGGGTTACACTAGTTGGTGTTTTACACCGACTGGACACGTGGTGTGATTACACCACGTGCCGTATCCAGCATGAAAGGCGGACACGGGACGCTGGGTCCAAAAAGGGATTTATCCCTTTTTGTCAGCGTGAGCGGCTCACAGCCAGTGAGTCCGGCTCCTGGTGTGTTTATCTTGAATTCACTATGGCAAGCAGCAACAAGGAAGATAACCACACAGAAATACATTCAGTTCTAGTTTTACCTCTTCGAAGGCAACCTCGTTGCTAGTTCTCACAGTCTGTGTGCAGACTCAGTAATGGAAGGTTACTTGGCACGGAGTGCCGGCTTTCGTACGCTTCCTCACGCAAAGTGCTGTATGACCCCCCTCACACACTCTCTCTCGCTCTCTCTATCTTGTATGTCCTTCCACCCTACCCTTGTAAAAAGAGGTTCTCTTTAATAGGGATATTTTGGAGGCAAATCTGCGCTTTTGAACCCAAATGTTTACTTTTCCATGCTTATGTATGTTACCATCCCGAACGAACAATTGAAAATTGCAAAAATAGGCTGTTTCAGTCCCTTGTTGTGATGGACACTGGACATTGTCAAATTGTGTATATAGATTATACGCGCACCTGACGTGCTGCGTGATCGCATAGATTACTAGCCTCGTACCGCTCTCCAGAGTTTGCCTCCAGCGCTTGATCAAAAGTGTGGGTACCACGCGACACGCTCAGCTTTTCGTACTAAGGGTGTAAGGGGGCATTGGTCCGCGACTTTAGCACGCCAAAGTATCCCTCTACAGTCAGTCCTCATGGGCATCCAAGAATTTTCAAGAAAAGGAACGACCAGATTGCCTTGGAAATCGCACCGTATTCCGTTAATGTGTTCGCAGCTTGGTCCACAGCTTCCGCGAACTCCACGCCTGTCTCCATTCACAAAAGCCCCCGCACGAGTTGGAGAAGCGAAACTACATTGCTCACGAAGATCACGAACTTGATCTAACGATTTGCGAGTTTTGAGGGCAGACAATATGGTAGCGCGCTCTTTATCAGTCATTATCTTATTTTGGGTATCATCTTTTTTGGTTGGGAGCTCCCCTCTTTCAGCTAATCAGATGGCGCCGCTATTTGTGTAACTCTCACTATTTTGTTTTTCCCTCGATTTCATCACAAAAAAACTTATATAACTTCAAGAACTATCACGCACAAACTCATCGACACACGTGATCCTCACTCTTATATACATGGTATCATCTGTTTTGGTTGGGAGCTCCTCTTATTCAGCTAATCAGAAGACACTGCTATTTGTGTTACTCTTACTTTTTGCTTTTCCCTCGATTTCATCACAAAAACTTTTACAACAGAATTGCTATTACCCGCTTCACCACACGCGCGGTACAAAGCACCCACAGGAGCGCTTGTAGTAGAGATTACAGCGCTGCCCTTCGTAGGAGATGATATGGTTGCCTGTCAACTCGAGTGCAACAATCTCGTCGCAAATGGACTTCTGCGTGGCCTTGTTTCCCTCATTACATATGGCAATATTAAAAAAAAGTGTGTCAATCGCGCTTGTGGACATACAGTGCATTTGATCAGATGTTTCACAGCTCGGTGTAGCGCACAGAATAGTAGCAGTCAGACATGCCTGCTCAACGTGAACACATTTTAATGGAGCGCGGCTGATTGTCATTGCCCAGAGCGTGACGAAAATTAGACCACTAACATTACTCGAATCGGAGTGTAGTTTGTAGTTGTATATTTTGTCGGAAGCCGACCAGCGCATTCGATTTGAAATTAGTGCCCTGAGTACTAGCAGCGCTCATGTCAGATCACGACAAGGTCGTCACACAACACTGTCTGCACAAAGCCCCACGCTGTGGTACAATCCACGTCGTCATACTTGGCAACCTTCTGCCAGTCATCGCTTTACGTATACGAGTTTGCTACACGTTGCTTCTGAATACCGTTTGCCAGTGTGTGGGACAGGGTACCGGCATCTTGTCTGGCGCTTTACATCACTTTTTTATGTGCGTTCTGGACAATTGTGTCATGAGGCGAGGCGCCATAGCCTTTAAGTACATGGGTGCGGTAAGAAAATAATGGGAGCACACCTGATCCAGCCTGTGCTAAAGTGGGTGCTGTACACCAAGTCTATGCTGAAGCGGGTATTTTCAATTCTGTAGATCTCAAAAGCAACTTCTCCCAAATTATTGTGATCGTTTGTGGTGTTGGAGTAAGAGATTGAAAATGTTCGCCAATCACAAACTTCATTCATCTCACATTCTTCTGCAGCCACAAAGAGCACACCAATTTGACTGAAGAAAATGCCATGTCAATTTCAAAAGTGAACGAGCGCGATCATCTTGACTGTTACTCGTATCCAGGCAAATCATCAAACCCAACTGGCGAGCGGCGGCGCTTCCTATGGAGGTAGTTGTCTTCGGTCATCCGACAACGTCGTTCAGTGTCTGTGCCGATGTATACGAGCAGGTTTTGGTGCGATTGTAGCCTTCGGCGTCGCCCTCGCGCAAGGGGTTGTGCGAGATGCGCACATTTGTCAGACTCACGCAAGCCTGAAAAATGTCGTCGTACAGCTCGTACCCCCAACGGTAATTGTCCGAGCAGATGCGCAACAGCACACACAAGCGACCAAAAAAGGTTACTACAACTACTCGGTCGCTCGAAATGCGGTCGTTCGTTCCCTCTTCATTGGTTGTCAGGCGCCGTCCGGGGGATGCTTTTTTGGGTGGATCGCGCGGAGCTGTTGCGCGAGGCCTTTGTAGCCTATGTCCGACAAAAGTGCCCATTCTCCCGGGCGCTCGACAGCGAGCGACCCGTCGTCCTCGATCGTCTCGTCGCTTTGGGTCTTTACTCGCATTTGCTGATGGAACTCGAGGTTGCGGCGAAAGACTTGGATGTCGGCGACACTGCCGCGAGCGTGGTCTGAGTAGTTGACAGCGAAACCGCGGGGGCTGACGGACACCTCCACCTTGAGGCCATGGAGCTAGTGCTTTCCGATATAGACGGGTGTTTTCTCCCCGCTATTACCGGCAGGTTGGTTGCACTGTTGAAACGTAACGTCGGTGGCGTAAAGCGCGCAGGGGTAGTAGCGGAAGGCGCGCTCCGATGACACTAGCACTCGCATTGTCTCGATCACGGCTCTTAAGGTGGCGTGGTCGTCGTACAGCTTCGGCGCCGCCACGCGCAGAAGTTTTGTAACTGTCTGGATGGACGTCGAGGCTGGAACGCTGAAGATCCGCGCGAGCGTGCCTCAAATTGCCCCGTTCTTGAGCACCACGAGCATCATGAAGAACACGTCCTTGGCGCTGAATTTCGAAAGCTTTCCCCTTCCCACGTTCCAGTGTCGAGCCATGTGCTCCGCCAGGCCCGCCCAAACTGTCCCAAACTCGCGAGGAGACGGGTTGGTCATTGTGCACACGGCATCGGCTCCACCGTTCCCGTAGAAGCGGTTGTAAATTGGGCATGGGGAGTTTTCACTGCTGTTGGAATCAAGCACCGTTGCCTTGTAGTTGCTGAGCTCTTCTTGGCGGTCAGCAGCGCGCTGGTCGATAAGCTCCAGCACGCGAAGAACGTTGCTCGTGGTCGGTCGGTGTGTTGCGCGGCATTGAGAGTTGGAAGGAAGACGGGCGGCTAGGGAGTTTGAAGATGAAATGGGAAATGACACACGCAAAACCAGTGTGCCACTGGTGCTTTATATTGCCTCGGTATGTTGAGTGCGATTGAGCGAAGTCGAAACGACGAGTTATCGCAGCTGGGATTCGCTTTCATGGCTTTCATCGAGTCCGCCGCACTTTGCAGCTCATTTTGGCGCGACAGCTGGCGGAAAATGTTGGATAGTAAGAATCACGTGTGTCGATGAGTTTGTGCGTGATAGTTCTTGAAGTTATATAAGTTTTTTTGTGATGAAATCGAGGGAAAAACAAAATAGTGAGAGTTA
>SMMQ01000217.1:1158-15635 GCA_008271595.1 [Pythium] brassicae (nom. inval.) | reverse complement strand
CTCGCCCTCTCTCTCTCTCTCTCTCTCTCTCTCTCTCTCTCTCTCTCTCTCTCTCTCTCTCTCTCTCGTCAGGTTCCTGCAAGGGAACCCAATCACCAACCTCAGCGTCTCGGCCACCGCGTTCGCGCTCGCCAGCCAGCTCACGACCTTCCGGATCGACGCGGTCGACGCCCACGGCGCCACGGTGGCCGCGTGCACCGGCGGGGAGTGGAGAGCGGCCGGTGCCTCTGGCGTGCGCCTCTGCGTTCTCGCCGACGCCACGCATGCGCCGGCCGCGAGTGCGTCGTACCTCGCAGTCGGCGTCTCGCTGTGCGCGTTCGCGGTCGCGGCCGCGCTGTTCTGCCACCGGACGCGCGCGCGGA
Organism: [Pythium] brassicae (nom. inval.); assembly: GCA_008271595.1. Lineage (NCBI taxonomy): Eukaryota > Oomycota > Peronosporomycetes > Pythiales > Pythiaceae > Globisporangium > [Pythium] brassicae (nom. inval.). Next base: position 15,273 of record SMMQ01000217.1, on the reverse strand, counting down.
ACCGGAAGCGGCACGCGTCGTCGCTGTCGCTCATCGAGTCCACGGGGTCGCACGAGTTCCCGACCGTGGAGGTTGACGACGCGCTCCTGCGGAACCCTCTGCTGCTGCTCAACCGGCTGCCGTACAAGGAGGTCGTCGTGAAGCAGTGCGTGAGCCGCGGCGGCTTCGGCGTCGTGTTCCGCGGCGAGTACAAGCACCGCGCCGTGGCGGTCAAGAAGATCCGCGCCGAGTTTCACGCGGACGCCGCGCGCGTCGAGGCGTTCCTGCACGAGATCTGCCTCATGGCGTCGCTGAGCCACCCGCGGATCGTCGAGTTCGTCGGCGCGGCCTGGGACGCGCTGCCGAACCTCTCGGCCGTGACCGAGTTCATGGACCGCGGCGACCTGCGCGACGTGCTGCAGAGCGACAAGAAGCAGAGCGGCGGCGCGACGCTCACGTGGGACGCGCACAAGCTCCGCATCGCGCTGCACGTGGCCGAGGCGCTCACGTACCTGCACGCGCTCGTGCCGACCGTGATCCACCGGGACCTCAAGTCTAAGAACGTGCTGCTGAACGCGGCGCTGGACGCCAAGCTCAGCGACTTTGGAATCTCGCGCGAATGGACCGTGGATGACACGCACCTGACGGTCGGCGTCGGCACGTCGTTCTGGATTGCGCCCGAGGTGCTGCTCGGCCACAAGTACGACGAGCACGCGGACGTCTTCTCGCTCGGCGTCGTGCTCAGCGAGCTCGACACGGGCGAGTACCCGTACGCGGGCGCCGCTGTGGGCGCCGGCGCCGAGCCCAAGGCGGCCGAGATCCTGCGGCTCGTGGCCGGCGGGCACGTGCGGCCGGCGTTCACGCCTGAGTGCCCCCGCGCCGTGCGGGCGCTCGCCGACCTGTGTCTCCAGAGCCAGCCGGAGCACCGCCCGACGAGCGCGCAGATCGTGAACGTGCTGCGCGACCTCGTCGCGCAAGGCAGCGACTCGGGGTACCCGTCGTCGTCGGCGGCGTCGTCGCTGTCCCTCTCGTCCAACACGGCGTACAGTGCGTTTTACTAACTGACAGGGGAGACCAGCATTTAGGTGCAGGGTGAAGTGCTGTCGTCGTCGTTGTCGTAACGCTGTTGTACCGACACGATGCGTGGGGATTGGGGCACAAGTGACGGTCACGGGTTCCACACGTCCAGAGCTCATTAACCCTTGGAAGAGCATGAAAAACACTTTAATAAATAGCCAATCAGAAACCTCGTCTGATACAGACCGGTGCCAAAAAACCTTGGATGAGGAGCGACAAGGACACTGTGGGAAAGCTCATGTGGTTGTTCATTGCCAGATTCTCAAAAGCGACGGTTTCATGTGTGCAGACCCACGTTTCCCATTTTATCGACTTGAAAAGGGTATTACGGGAAGCAAGCCTATATTGGAATTTGTCCCAAAAACACAATAAGAACCACAGTCGGGCGAAATATTTTGTACCTTTTTATTGTTAATTTGGAGATGTGTGGTACCCAACAATTAAAATTTTGGCGCGAGAACGAGAAACTGTTTTTGCACACTTTCGTCTCATCCGTGCGAGCCGATCTGTACACGCCCGCCTATCTAACCCTCTGAATTTGGAGAGAAAAGCTTGAGTTGGCTGTTTTTGTTCAAAGTCGCCTTTGATTTGAAGTTTGTAGTGGAAAAGGTGTTTTCGAGCCTAGCCTAATTCGACACGTTGACAGATACCATGTGAAATTTCCCCGCATAAAAGGAGATACAACATTGGGAACTGAATGTTTAGTAAAGCTGGAACACATCCAAGATTTATTAAGCCGCTCAATACACGGCGTGAAGGAATCGCATACTTCTCTTTTAGACTCGAGTTCACCACATGTGTCATGCCGTCCACCCCTCTATCTTCGTAATGCCTAGCCCCCGACTTCCCAGCGGACGAAACACGCCGCTACGTTGATGTAATTCTACTTTATTTCTCGGAATAGAAAGGACCATTCTGTTTGGCTCTTCTTTGACAGAAAACTACTGAGTCTTATAAAACAATAAAATGTATTTTTTTTCAACTGAGCAGTGTATTTGCTAATAATAGGCAGTTTATACCGAAATTGCCGATCACCAAAAACTAATCTGAACGGATTTGGTCGTATATTTATGGCAATGAGTCATGAACCTAAGTGGTCCGTTCTAATTCGGGGAATAAGTACGTCAGCATATTCTCTGATCCACGTCATGGAGCTGCTAGAATCAGCCAAGTAACACCTACAAGCTCAACGTCTGACGCTTGCCGCTGTTCGCGACATCTTTGACGAGACCATGGCTGACTTTTCTCTCATTCACGATCGGCTAGCCCTGGAAGATTCAATTGAGGAAACCGCACACTTAAAGGTCGAGCCATGAACTCGCGTACTGAAGCTCGAGGGGTCGGCGCCTTGGCTGCTGTAGTAGGCTGGCTAGTTTACGTTTCCGACGAACAATGACGGTGGTCCCGCAGAGCCGTCAGCGTTGCTGGCGACAGCCTTCTATCCTTGCTATGCTTTTCTATCCTCTTGCTCTGCCGCTGCCATTGTTTTGCTAGGCGCTGTGCAGTAGAAGTACGCAGTCTCGTCCATGTTGTAGATATCCCAAGTTGCGAAGCCCGCCGTTACTTTTAGCAAGGTATGCAGTGTTGTGAGAGCGCGACTCGCGTTTCGATACGCCCGCAACCGCCCAGCGATTGCACCACTGCGGAACCACCCGAAATCACTCGATCTGCTCTGTTGACAGCATTGCATCGCCCCCTTCACGAATGCACTCTCCATTTTCCTGTCATCCTCCTTCACCGCCAGCTAGCAGCCTTCCGCTCGCCATACGAGGTACGGTGCGCGTCCTGAGCGCTACATGCACTCCTACGTTTGATGTTCTCCTCTGTCACTTACCAGCAAGGTTCCCGTCTCCGCCGCAGATCCGTCGCGGATCTGCGCGGCACGCACGTCCTCGTCGATGAGCGGCGCGAAGTGCTGCAGGGACATTTGCTTGTTGTGTGTTATCTTCTTGCGGAACGCTTGGGTGAACCTGCTCGTCCTCTCCAAGTAGTGCGGGTTGATGCGGCCTAGAGACAAGAGGCCACTGTGGCTGATCACAGTGCCTCGCTAGGTGCTCTATGGCGCGTTCTTGGACGGCGGCAACTGACAGCTACTGGTCAGCGTGGTTGAGACGTTCGTCTTCACGCCCAGCCCTGTCTTCTGTGTCAACTGCACCAATCTGTCACGTAGGCTCCAGCACGAACTACTGACGCAGATGACCGACGCGCGGCCAGATTTGCGTGCCTGGATGCACTGGCTATCAAAAATGCGCAACCAGTGCGGCATCGTCGAACCCGCCACAACCAGACGCGCAACTCCCGCCAGCACAGCCGTCCCGTTCGACGATGCAGCCCAACTCGTCGTGAAAACCGTCCTTGAACGGTGCACACCCCTCAATATCGTATCTTGCACGGGCGGCCGCGCTACTTGCGCCGTCCGTGCAGCCCACGCGACGCGCAGATGCACTGAACGTACCGAGGTGGCGACACGTCATCCATCTTCATTAGCAGGTTGACGAGGGACCTATACGCGTGTGACGCGACACGGTTAGCAGCACACGCGGCTATTGGAAGAGCCTTACCACGTTTCACTCGCACGCACGTACAATTGAAATATTGCGAGGAAGAATGGCGCGAGCACCGCCTAGAACGACGCGAGCATGTAGCATGACACCGCGAACCTGCACCCCGCAAACTGTCGGACAATCGCTCGCTTAGCACGCAACAACAGCCCGAGAGAGGCGCCACCACTCATGCACATGCCACTGCGCGCGTGTACCCACCCAGTTGCAAGCAGCGCACCTTTCACTTCTACCGGAGCTGTCGGATCGGCTCCTCAAGCGCCGTTTTCGCGCGACATACAGATGAGTGCCGCTGGATGTCCTGGCGGTTAACGCGCGCCATCGCTGACGTTGAACACCGAAGAGCAGCGTCCCCAAGTGTTCTCCCACCCACACATCGGTTACAAAGTGGTGGAATCGAACACATTGTGAGGGGTTCTTTTTACAAAATAGAGTGGCAAAAAGCACAAATGCGGGATGCTTCCTGCTAGAGCAAAGTCGGAATAAAAAGATAACGTTGAGGCACTTGACTCAAGAATTACGTTAACTAACTAAACTCTAACGTTATCACCTCTACTCTCTACCATACTCAAATCGTCGACAAGCTGAGCAGGATTCTTGAGCGGTATGAAGAGACCTGAAAGTTTACCATAGCATGACTCGCCTTCGTGTCAAGCCACTGACCACTAGTGATATTTCCGGATGAATTTTTAGCGTTGGAACTTGGTACATGCTTGATCACTTCCACTCCAAGATCATATAAATCCGTATGTCTTCTGACCGGTATTTTGAGGGTTGCCTGTAACTCCGATCCCAATTAGTTGCCATGTTCCACTCTTCCGTGGTGTTTGTAAAAAATTGTCCATATATATTTACATAAAATATTCAAGTTTCATGTCCAAGAAGATTGACGGGATTTCACTTGGAAATATGGGATTATAAATTTGGCCGTGAAATAGTGTTTACTTCAAAATATTTCTTTCCTTCGTTCTGACAGAAAATACCCACGTCAAAAACATACAAACCAAGGAAATATATTTATTCCATTTTAACCTCCAATTATATTAAGCTACCATAAATATATGTTCATAAAAATACACTGTATTGACCAAGCAATGTGCTGAATTGTTCTCAACACAGTTTTAGATGGCCTTCCAAATGCATTTACCCCTGTTGTACTTCGACTAGTGCATGTGGCGCTCGTCGTACCTGCCGCCTCGCGCGTCCCCTCAGCAAGCCTTCATGAGACTCGTCATAGCGATAAAGCGATACTACCCTGTTTAGGTAAAAGCTGTGTATTTCGTGGAAGCACGAATACCACTGTCATTAGCCTTCACTCTATTTTTACTGAACAGGATTTATCGGGTCTAACTACATCAGCGCCATGCGCGACGTCGCTGAGAGAGGCTGTCGCGGTGGCTTCTGGAGCTCCTGGATCTGCTGCCGCTGGCGCAGCAGCACAGCGCTGAGCTCCTCGGAAGCTGACCGTGCGATGTTGTAGATGCAACATGCGGATGAATGACGATGTTGTACATGCAACATGTTAGGTCGAGTTTCTGGGAGGGCAGCTGGGAACTAGCCGAGAGCCCAGTCCGCGAAGTAGAAGGAGAAGGCAACAGCAGCCACGCTGCCGAGGCTGCGCAGGCCGCGATCAGCACGCGGTAGCGTGAGAGCACGGTGTCTGCAGAGGCTCGCGGAGAGGAGGGGCAGAGTTGAGCGATCCAGTGGTATGCGGTGAAAAGGAGGGACGCGAGTCGACCGTTGCGCGAGGTAATGGACGCCGATACACCTTCTCGTCGAGCACGCAAGCGCTCGAGTGGCGAGACCCCAATGGCGCAGACAGCTCATGCACCGCTAACGCCGTCGACCGCGTACACCACTGACGTGAATGTCTTGAGCTCCGCGAATTTGACCGCCGCGGAGTTCGAGGGACTTGTGTCCGACGATGAAGAAGGCAACGATGATCCATGGTTAGACGACGTGAGCGACGGAGGCGAGGAGGGGGTGGAAGAAGAGAAAGAGGATACTAAGCTGATCGAGGCAGACGAGGTGTTACATGTCGACACGGAGACCGATGGACGCAGCGCGACCAGTGACGAGCTGCTTGAGGTCGCGCAAGGCCCCGACCGCATGCGTCGCATGAGGTGGCGGCTAGGAGCTCATTGGGTGCAGCGGGTAGCGCTTGCTGCATGTCCAACAACAGAAATCTGACGCATGTTGTCTGTGATACATGCACATCCATCTTGCTTTTGTGCTGACACTCACTACTCTAGCGGATATACTGGACCGACGCATGCTGTGCCGTTGTTGGTGGACTCACCACTTGATGTCTTCTTGTTCTTTTTTCACACTCTGTGTCGCGAAAGGTAGCACGAGAGTCGACCCATACTACCGGTCGCACCTGATGGAGCGGATTGACTGCATCTCTGCAAACAAGGCGAAGGGCGAAAAGAGGTTGAAGGAGGAGATCACGGAGATCGAGACGCGGGTTGGAGGCGTGCAGCCGTACGAGCGGCCCGTTTGGATCAGACTTCTGGTGGCGCGAATGCTGGCGCCACACAGACGCCGATTCTTCGACCGCTGGGCAACCCTTTCGACGGGCGCAGTGCTGGTGGGAACATTTGGCAGGTTTGTGTCGAGGAACCGCTTTGCGCACATCATAGCCAACATACGCCTCGCGAACAACACGTACCCGGGGTCGAGGACGGACAGAGCGTGGAAGTGCGCACCATTGCTGATGTGCTGCATCGCACATTTCGCCAGCTTCCAGTCCCCGTCGGTGCTCGCGTTCGCCGAGGCAGTCACTTCGTCGCGCAGTCGGTTCAACGCGTCTCCATAGTACCTCAAGGGCAAGCTCTACAAGTTAGGACAAAACTGTTCACGACGTGCTGTGCGACGACGGCGTACTACTTCCGCGCGTGGTTCATGTGTGTGCCTACGTGGTGTATGTGTGCATGTTGCATGGCATGCATGCACGCTCCGTTAATACCACAACGGTCCACAGGGCACCACCTTATTTTTCGCTAAGCACGGCATGTTGTAACCCAGGACACGCTTATGGTGATATTTTGCATCTGCTACATGCCAACCTCGAGGTCTACGGCAGCCTCAGGTCTACGGCAGTAAGTTGTAGCACACGGCAAATGTATGTGTCGATCAGAACAGCGGGCCAGCAGCAGTGATTCGAAACCTGAAAGAGGTGACCACAGCTCCCCGCGACGGCGTGTATCACGCTGTGGTGACCGACTGGTTTTACACGTCGGTGCAGCTAGCGTTGCAGCTGGTGCACCGACAAGTGTACTCCATTGGAACGATCTTGCCGAATCGCCGCGGTTTTACTGCCGGCGTCACCAAGAAGACCCGCCCGAGATATGCGCAGATCGAACTCGGCACGACGCGCTTCGTGGTGGTCAAGGCGTGCAAAGACTTGGCGGTGCTTGCATGGTGGGACAAGAAAACCGTCCAGCTGCTCGCCACAGGAGGGAGACGCGAGATGGAGTCGTGCGGTGAGACGCAGAAAATGTGCAAAGTTGCGCATGTTGCAGCTACTACATGTGGATCAGCTGATATGTTGCATGTGCTTTGTGCTTTACAGAACGTAGCTTCTACGGCTGGCCAAGATCGTGGCGCAGTGGTCGTTCGCGACTACCAGAGGTGGATGGTGTGTGTGTGTGTGTAGACCTTCATAACTAACTGCAGCGGCAGCGCTGATCGCTGCTGCCCGCGGTGTCATGAAGAAATATTACAAGGGACTGTTTCGCGGGTTGGTGGACATGGCGATGGTGAACGCGTTCATCATCTGCTGTGCGGCGGCCAAGAGGGCTAGGAAGAAGCCTCTTGAGCACGCCAAGTTCCTCACCCAACACAAAGTCCATCTCCTCTCCTTGACTGCCTAGGACTTCGCTGTAGCGCGTGCGCTTTTGGCGCGCGCCAGGCTACCACCGCTCTCACGCTCACAGGCTTCTCCCCCTCGCTGTTGTCGCTCACAACAACACAAGAGGTGCAGCCGTGCAACGCGAGCACTTTGGGCCGGCGCTGGTTAAGCATAAGCTAAAAGAGTGCCCAGATTATCAACTGATGGGCGGCTCGCGGCGCTGGCGGCTGCGCTAATGCAAGGTGTGCTCTGCTGAAATACTGCTCGAGCGAGAGGTAGGGTACCAACGCGTGGCTTGCATTAACGGCACAGCGCGGTATGCGCTTTTTTGCGGTGTGGTTGTTGCTGTTCGTTGAATTTGGGACTCGCTCGTCGCTTGTGAGGCGCCGCAGCGTGTATCTCTGCGACAGGGTGCGGCCGCGCAACTACAATCAACCCCTGACGTGCCATCAGAAATGGCATAACGTCTGGGAGGACGAAGCGTGCCGCTGAAGCCGCTCGTCCGACGAGGGGTGCCGAAGCGGCGTCCTGGATGTGCGCTCTGGAAGCGCAAGCTCAAGAGCGGTCGCGCGCGCTGCGACAGCGAGGGTGGAGCCAACCAGGAATAGGAAGAGGGTGAAGAAGAGGAGGAAATCACAGGCGAGGAGGACGACGTGTAGAGCTCAGCGCCGAGTATGTTAGAGGGCGCGACCGGGATTGGCATCGCGGCACGAGACACCGCGCGCGACTCAGACGATTTTGAGTGAGCGAACCAGATGAAGTGATGAGTGTGTTGTGTGTGCGCGACTATCTCTCCTAAGATCAGTACATTTGACTTGAATATCACGTCTTCTCAGTACTATAGATACTGTAGATTTTATAACTGACTCCAAAAGTGTGGTTTTACTTGATGGCAACAGACTCGCCGGGGGACTCTCGCTAGCCAGGCCATTTTGACGATGTTGTAACTGCAACATGTCATTCCAAAAGCGTGTAGTTTATAACAGACGCAACATGCGAGCTCTGGCATGTTCTCAGACCCGTGCAATGACTGAGCACTGGCGAAAACGGAGTGCCGCGTTTTCCAAGCGCATGCATCGTACTGAGCAGCCGCTACACAAAGCCTAGTATGAGTTCACATTTCACGTGGTGTAGCTAAAACCTGTGGACATTTCAAAATTCTTATCCGACCAGCGCCGGGTCCTGGGGTCTTAAATGCACAGATCGTCCATGTACGGGGAATTTTTTATATGAAATGACAGGGTTCAAGTTACACACCATGGTTCATATGGATGTTGATTGTCGGATATGTACCACCAGCACATGTCTTCAATTTGGGCGAGTATGATTCCATGCTCTGCTGTAGTGTTATTGGCGCTGCCTGGTTCTGTGTCGTCCCAAGTATATCAATTGGGAGGAGACGTCGAGCATCACCGCCACCGGTGGTCTTCATCTCACCTTCCAACTCTCGTACTTGTAGCACATGTGGCGGGTGATTTAGTGCATCGGATCTCTCAAAAGAGGCACAAACTGGGTAGTAACAGCAATAATTGACCACTCATTTCACACAATATTCGAATATAACATGATCTGCCTTGTTGAAGCAATATGCCAATAAATGGCTGAAGTGGACATTGTCCACTGGACAATCAATTAATTTGATCTCCCAATATTTCAATAACACTATTTTTTACCGAGCGCTGCTCATGAAATGAGTTTGTGCACAGTGTGACACATGCCAAAAATCAAATCAGCTGAATCGTCAACGAAGTCTGTGCATGTGGCCTCTGCGGTCCATCGAAAAAGATCACTTGCACTACAGCACGTACTACGGCAGCAACGCATTCACACTCGCCCCTGACCGATGCGGCTGGCAGTTGCAACGCACACGCACTGGGAGAAGCTCACTTCGCGATTCCTGACTCCCAGAGAAGACCAAAGAGCTCCCGATCGACGATGCCCTCGATATTCGCGATCCTCCGCCGCGGCGTGCTGCTCGCGGCCGCCGTCGCCACTATCGCCTCCACCTCGTGTGCTGCCGAAGAAACGCGCTCGGCGCTGTCTGTTGCAGACAGCGAACCCGTGCCGCTCGCCGTGAAGACGACGGCGCGCGTGGCCACGAGCCACGTGATCTCGGCGTCGCGTGGCGCGTTCATGACCGTGCACTGCGCAGTTCACCCTCGCGCAGGGCGACAAGGTAGTCGTGCGCAACGTCGCCGGCACCACCGCGTACGAGTACACGGGTCTGGGCCGCGGCGAGGCCGGGCTGAGCGGCAGTTTCTACTCGTCTCGGCTGCCGGGCAACCAGGCTGTGGTCGAGTACATTCCAGGCGTCGCGGACGGTAGCAGCGGCAGCGGGGCGTTCGGGTACTCGGTGGATGAGCTCAAGCGCAGCGCGACGTCAGCGACGACGTCCAAGGTCTGCGGCACTGACCAGACCAGACCTGCCAAGTGCTACATCGAGAATATCGACGCGCCGCAGGCGTACACCAAGTCCCGCGCCGTGGTGCGACTTCTGACCAACGGCGGCAATGGGTGCACCGGCTGGCTCATCGGCAGCGACGGCTACATGGTGACCAACCATGTATGCATTGGTGACGAGAAGACGGCGCTGAACACGGACTACGAGATTATGGCCGAGGGTGCGAGTTGCAGCGACGAGTGCAAGTCGTGGGGTGCCTGCAGTGGCACCATCGTGGCGACGAGCGCACAGTTCATTGCGGCGGACCAGGAACTCAACTACGCGCTTGTGAAGCTCAATACGACTGTGGATTTGTCACAGTACGGATACTTCCAGCTCCGCACGAAGGGTCCGGTGATGTCGGAGCAGATCTACGTCCCGCAGCACCCGCAGCACTACGCCAAGCGCATCGCTGTGTACGACGGCGACGACAGCGTCGCACGCGTGAAAATCATCGGCACGACAGCCTGTGGCGAGTGCACGGTCGGGTACACAGTGGACACGGACGTTGGGTCCGCGGGCTCGCCTGTTGTCGGTGCGTCGGACAACCAAGTCGTGGCGTTGCACAACTGTGGTTCATCAAGGAGGTGCGAGAACGGTGGTACGGACAGCCGCACGTTGCTGTGGCACTGGAAGCAGAACGGCATCAGCATCAAGGACGTCGTAGCGGACCCGAACGAAGAGATCCCGATGGGTCCGTGGATCCCGGGCTTCACGGCGACTCTGACTCCAGCTCCGGCTACGACGACGGTGACTCTGGTCCAGATGCCGACGACTGCTGTACCGGCATCTGAATCTTCGACGTCGGACTCGCGCAAGATCTTCAGACAACAAGTAACCTGCACTCGCGTGATGCCCGGAGCCTGCGCCTGGAGGGGTGGAATGTGCGTTCCCGCTGCGGCTACGACGTAGGCTGTGGCGGCGGAGTCGGGTATTGTTGCCCCGATCCAGTAGACAACCCCGATGACTTCAAGCGGTGAACCAAGGACGGAGGGTTTCCACTCCAATGCTGTCACACGAGGCCAGGATGAAGAACGCTGACCCGACAGTGGTGGCGCAGGACTCGGACAATACAATATCATATTTTATTGGGTGTCATAAAATGAAATAATAATTACTGCAATATCACCATGTCCAATAATATATATTTCAATTATTGCATCAATAATGTCACCACGTTCTGGACGTAATGTACCACGTATCTGTTGCCTTCACGTAGCCGTTACTTGAGTTTACGTACAAGAATACGTTGCTTGGGGACTGTATACGAACTAATCCAGCTTGTGAAGGAGGCGGGCCAGTGAAGAAGTGAGTCAAACCGCATTTTTTTAACGTGAAATGAACACAAATCTTTGGCTTGAGTTTATTATCATTTACGAAGTAGATAAACCTCCAAACTTCTTCATATGGAAATATCATACAGTATGAAGCAGTAAATGAATGTGTTGCACAGAAGCGAGCAGAGGTTGACCAGATAATGTGCGTGTTTTAGGGGGAAAAAGTATCAAAACAAGTAGTATCAAACATTTTAACAGTAAATATCAGTGAGCCATTTTACGTGATTCTATGTTTACTTTTCGAGTTCACAGTCCGCGACAGTTAAGAGGGACCTTATTTCGATAACTTTTGTTCTACGATGTGTTTGAGAGTGAACCAACCACCAAATAAAACCACGTATTTCCCTCTATCACAAACTTGTGACGTTTGTGACGTACAAACATACTGTGATGAAGAACAACGACTTCTAGTTTACCCTAACCGCATTTTTGTGGATTTGGGGGGATATTTTTGGAAGTGTTAAAAATATATTACACATTGCATAGCGAAACCAATACAAAATGAAACGACAAGTTGTGCTCGAATGTAGCCATTGCGGCAAGCGTCCGCACCAAGCAGGAGCAAATTTGACACCTCCGTGATGGCCTGTGGCATCTTCACCGCCGACGACCTTGCTCAAGCCGTCTCGTTCGCGAAGCAAGAACGTGGGGATGTGCTGACAAGAGAGGAAAAATCAGACGTGATTATGCTATGTGCGGAGACTATGCACGAGTTCAGCCTCAAGCGGCAGAAAGCAGGCAAAGGGCATCGACCAGCCTTGGGAACGCTCTCAGTCACTGTGCACGTCTTCTGCTCAGGAAGCCAGCGTTGGTCCGAGAGATCTGGAGGGAGTACGCCGAAGCGAAATCGATATCCGTGGCAACGACAGGCGGCAGCGACCACAAGCCGCGGATAGCCCGCACCGAGAATACAATGGCCCAGGTACGAGTGTTTCTGCTCGAGCGTCGTTCAACACGAACGAGGACGATCGCGAAGGATGTATTGGGGCATCTGGTGGAAAGCGGACAGATCGAGCTGTGGTCTCAAATCCGAAGCGTGCGGAGTATAAGGCAGCTCTACATGCAGTGCAGCGCTTTCTCGTGTCCGCTGGCTACAAGAGGAGGAAGGGATCCAAGGGGGGAGCTACCGCCTTTCAGCGCACGTCGAGATGGCCCATGACAGCTGCGTACTCCGCATGCAGTGCGAACGGATCTCTGGCGCTCGGTGCTTCGTTTTCACCGATGAGAGCTACGTGCATCGCAACTACTCGTGCCACGACGACTCCCTATACGGCCCCAACGACGAGCCAGACCTCCAAGTCAAGGCGCGTCACAAGGGCCGTCGACTGTGCATTGTTGCTGCGATTGTCGGTGCAGACGAGCGAGTCCCAGCGGAAAGCCGCACACCGAGCCAATGCGCGCACCTCCTTCGCTGGTCGCTGGACGTGTTCGAGGGTGGAAATCAAACTGTCGACTACCACGGAATGTTCAACAGCACGTACTACTTGCGTTGGATAGAGCGTCTCCTGGAGCAACTGCCGGCCACCAACATCTCGAACGCACTCATCGTCCTCGACAATGCCAAGTACCACAAGACACTCCCTCATGACACACCAAAAACGCAATGCATCGAAAGCAAACATGCAGATCGCGTGTACGCGATACGAGATCGCGTTCAACGCCAGTGAATCGCGATCTCAGCTGTAGGCAAAGCTGGCGGGGCACATCGCGAGGTGTGTTGAGCCGGAAGTGTGTACGATGGCGCGAACAGCCGGGCACGAAGTGCTGTTCGCGTCGCCGCATCATTCAGATCTGCAGCCGATCGAGTTGGTTTGGGAGATTGTGAAAGGGGAGGTGAGCAGGCAGTACACAACCGACACGACAATCGCGGACGTGAAACACCGTCTCGGCCAAGCTTTTGACCGACTCTCTGATGGCGAGGTGGCGAGGTGGCGGGCTGTATCCGCAAGACCCACACCGTTCTCGAGCAACTTGCCAAGCACATCAGCATCACAGACGCACTTCACAGCGACACAGAGGACGGCGAATCGTCCGGAAGTGAGATCAGCGACGAACACTAGAAAACATACTTGATTTTTGTACTGGAATGCTGCTTACTTCAACGCCTTGTTTTTTTCAAGATGACAAATGCGCTCTGATCGAATGAGTGGTGCGTTGACAGATCTAGGTTTGCTTGTTTAGATTACAGCATCTGTCTGCGAAGCCCAAAAGGTCCCTCATATCTGTCATCGACTGTCAGCATCGATAATATTATTGAAACGTTGTAATTCTTGATCTCTGTTCCCGATACTGTGAGTTCACTTCACATCAGCTCTGGTGGAGGGAATTGATTGGAAATTTGTGGTCTTAACACACCCATCTGTGATAAAAAATATAGCATTTTATGAAAACAGGGTTGAGAAATTTCAATGGTATTATTATTGATACAATATCGTATTGTATTGGAAAACCCGACAAGCAATAATAACATATTCAATACGTCCCCGACTNNNNTGCTCAAATGGAGCAAAAATGACGGGGATTTGAACGCACAAAAAATTATTCGAATCCGACCAGACGTTTTTGAGTTACAACAAAGAATCACTTTTAGAGGGTGGCACGAATCGTGAACATAAAATACGAAGGAGGGGAAATTGTTCTGGACCAGTCATTTTTCGGTCTCCTGACTCGGGACACGATTTTTTATTATCAGCGCCATTTCAATTGCCTAACCAAGTATTTTTAGATCGACCATGATGCGAGAGGCACGAAACTCTCGACGGAAGAGCGCAACTCCATCCTGGCACTTCGAGCGGCCGGTATGACGATCCGCGCGACTGCAGCTGCCGTGAAGCGCTTTGTTGGAATGTGCATGAAGGTGGTGACATT
>SMMQ01001873.1:0-10555 GCA_008271595.1 [Pythium] brassicae (nom. inval.) | reverse complement strand
ACGATGCCGTGCAAAGCCCGGAGGAGGTCTGGATTCTACCAGCGAAAAGGGCCAGGAAAGCCCGCCCTGGAACTGTTGCAGTGTCAGGTGAAACTGCGTTGTTCTGCTGGGGTATCATCAATGGAAAGCAATGCAAGCCAGAATCTCAGCAAACCCTCGATGAAAATCTAATACAAAATGTCTTCTTCGACTCAATCGCTGTCGACCGATTGTGCTAGTCATGGTTGTAGCGCAGCGCCACGAGTGACGACGGCGAATCCCGCTGCAGGGCGACCAGCGGTCGCACAACCACGTTCCACGCGTTGTCGACGAGCGCTTTGACCGCGATGTGCTCCAGCTTCTGGTCTTGCAGCTGCATGCGGCTCTGAAAGAGACCGATCTGCGCGAGGAGATGCAAGACCCGTGCCGAATCTCTGGGTTCTCACGCGACCTTGTGGCGGAGTCGCACCAAAATCATCAAAAGTTAGCAACTCGCCTAGTGTTGAGGGCCACACCTGCTTCGTGTCATCGAGGATGAGTGCCGCTGCGCGCCAATCGGAAACGAAGAGCAACCCGCGTCGTTGAATAGCTTGTACAGGAAGGTGCTGAAGAGAGTGTCGTGCCGCAAGGTCGATACGAAGGTCGGTACAGTCCTGGTCGGCGATCACTGGCACCATGAGCAGTGGAGTTGGTACCAGTGGCAAATTGTGGGAGCACGAACGCCCTCGCCCGGTTGCTGTCCGTTTTGACTTGACAGCTTCGTCCCGACGCATTGCGGAGCAACTGCTTGTCAACTGCGCTAAGGAATCGAGGCGTGGGGGTGGTGAGGTGCTCGCGGACTTGTCGGCGACGGCGGAACGCGCGTCGCGCCTCGCTATCGCAAGGCTCGTCGCCTCGCTAGCGCGTCTCGGTTATCTTTAGAGAGATTGAGCTATAGTGACAATGGCGTGTGCGAGGCCAGCGCACCTGAAAGCCCGTGCCTGCCGTCAGCATACGTGGGTACCGCAGACGCAGGATTTTGGGCGAGAGGGTTGCGACCCATTTGCTCGACATTTGCTGAACCGCTCCCCCCTCATTGCGCTGGTGCCTCGTGTTCGTTGGCAAACAAGATTAGAGCTGTCGACTTACCCGATGGCAGGGCTCTGCGCGGCGGGCTTGACACGCAGGCTCAGTTCGCCTGTGCTGGTAGGCATCTCGCGGCTCACCTGAAGTGCGGCTTGCGACCGCTGTTGCCAGCCGCTGGTACCAGAGGTCCGTGCCCTATAAAAGTTACAAGTGTTACGAGACCACCAGTCAGTCCGATACTGGGATCAGCGCTCGCTCTGTAGCGACGATCATACCAGAGCTGAAAGTTTATGTATTCAATCTCGACCACTGCAGCAACATCTTCTTCTTCCCGAGCACCTCTGCTCATCTGCGAGAACCTGAGCACGACAGGAAATGACCTGTACCATCCCCCCCACTCATCTCCCTCACGAGTTTCTCAAGCATGGTTATACCTGACATACAGCGGGATTATGTGCCGACAGCGGGTGCCGCAGCGTAGCGAGTGCGACAAGCCTGGCATCCACCGCAGTCACCGCGGCGCCCCAGTGGCTGAAAGATCAAGCTGAGCGTGTGATGGGCCGATAGCAAGCGAATAGGTCGGGGTTCTGCGCTGAGTTTGTTGTTTGCACACGGTCCAGCGGCTGCTCGAGGTCAAACGGTGAGCATCGTTCAGCTATGGACGCAAAGTACAATCGGTGTCTACGCGCGCTGCTCACGTGCGCTGCGACCAGGCGGGGGAGGCGAGACACCAAGAGGTGAACGAATGTTGAGAGCCTAGTTTTAGCCCGGTTTGATGTTCTGCTGTTGGGAGGGATTTTTATCACGCTTCGGCATTTTCCACACGCACATCGTGACTGAACTGATTTTTTTATGAAGGTTGCCCGAGTTCGGTCAACCTCGCATATCAAATACAAGAACATAGAGCGGTATTATGATAACAGGGTATTCAGAGTTTTGAATAGCTTACGAAGGTAAGTTACCTCAAGTCATGAATTTTAGAAGGTCAGGTTGCATGAATGTGGTATAGTAACCCTACCCTCAGCAAAATCACGACGAATATAAAAAATCAAAGATTCTATAAGATTTCGCGGGATATTTTAGCGCGTCGTCTATAGCGAAATATATTTTGAAATGCGAAGAATAGAGGATGGGATCCAATCAGACCCCCCAGTCAGACGGATGAATCTACTCTGGAACACCTCTCGGACGAAGAGATTCAGAATAATTATTCTGAGAAAAGCAACTAAGTACTGTCCTTGCGGAAATGACTTCGCATAGTACAGTGCTTCACTTGCCTCGGATATAAATGGAGGGAAGAACCACGTTATGCCACACTAACTTCGAGATCTTCGCTTTTGAGAGATCACATTGGCAAAAATCAGCTTTTTGCTCATTGGACGATATTCAGGCGTGCTGGACACACCTCAGCACTCTTCAAGAAGACGGCAAGCGTGCAGCAGCCAGTCCAAGAGCGCGCAGGCAAGGTCAGTCCCAGAGCGCCCACATCAAACTTGGCGACGACCCACCTGTGTAAAATGTAGCTCTCTCACCCTAAGATCTTTCCACTGCATGATGTGTATGTGATGATTTGCAGATCGCCCCGCTCTCCAACACTAGCATGGACATCGACCAAGGTGGACATGCCGGCCACGACGGAGGCGAAAACCTTGACGGCCAGGTTGTTGTCCATGACCGAGCGCTCAACCTGCCACTCGATGCAGTCGACAAAGTCAAAGAAGCCGAACACCAGACGGCGGTGAGTGCAGGGCATCATCGACACCTTCCGGTGACAAACTCAAGAGCTCATGAGCGCGCAAGTCCAGCTCCACACCCGGTAGACCATCAACCAGGAGCAGGTGATGTCGATCTTTCATGCCTACGCCAAGGCTCAAGTCGCAATATAGCAGAACAGCGAGATACGGCTTCAAAGGGCGCTCGAGGCGGCAATCACGGAGCTGGAGATCCGTGCTCGCGCTATCGTGGCAAGGACGGCCGACCAGCTCAAGCGAGACGTTGAGCAAGACGTCGATCTGTCCATTAAAAACGCGTGGGAGCGCTCGCTCGCACCGATTGAGGTCGTCGCGAATGATCGTGTTCGCGCTGTCGCGTTGGAGCTGCGCAGTGAAGTGATCAAGATAGC
Organism: [Pythium] brassicae (nom. inval.); assembly: GCA_008271595.1. Lineage (NCBI taxonomy): Eukaryota > Oomycota > Peronosporomycetes > Pythiales > Pythiaceae > Globisporangium > [Pythium] brassicae (nom. inval.). Next base: position 7,389 of record SMMQ01001873.1, on the reverse strand, counting down.
GAGAACGACCTTCGACTGCGAGCGTGCCGCTGCTGTCGAGTGTCTCACGGTCGAGCTCGTCATGCTGCTGAAAGACGCGCGGAACGCGCTCCGTAGTGGTGTGGCAGATATGATCAAGGAGCAGGCGTGCGACAGTGACGTCTCGGAGACGTTGTCCGAGCGCGTGCAGCAGCAAGCTCAGGTTAGAATCTAAGGGCAGGTCGAGAGCGAGGTGAAACATCACGCCACTCTTGTTCGCGACGAAGTGAAAGACCTCGTGGAACGCCAGTTTGCCATGGCTGCCGACAAGATCCAGAGCTCTACGGTCTCGAGAGCAGAGGTAGCGGCGAAAAGCAGCGCGGCAGCACACTCTGGCGAAATCGAAAAGAAGCTGATCAAGCTCTTTCAAGCGGAGCTGATCCAGCTACAGGCTCGCCATCTTGCTCCGATATCGGCCGTCAAGGCTGAGTTCGTCTCGGAGATTTCTCAAGCGACAGCTGCGCTCCAGGACCAGCTTGACCGTCGCATTGGCGAAGCTCGAGACCGCGGCAACAAGAAGACTAGAGCGGTAGTCATGGGCTACGTGGACAAGCGTTTGGCGGAGAGCGAGAGTAGGCTTGAAAGCCTTCAAACAGCGCAACTCGCGGCTCTGCAGGTGGCGGCTTTGGACACGTCGACGGCTACAACGGCGGTCGGAGGTGGCGGTGCGGCTGGCGCCGCTTGTGTAGGCTGGGCGACTTATGCAACATTGTCGGCACCGCCTCCCCCGGATGAGCCAAATCTTGCGAGGGAGTCCAGTCGCAGTGTTGGGTTGGGAGACCAAGCGTTGCCGGCTGGCGCCGTTGCCGTGGACAGGAACAACAAAACGCCCGGACACGAAGACCACACTGTACGGCGGTGCAGCTGCTGTGACGGCAGAGCGATTGCGACTGCCAAGGCACCGCCCATTCGCGAAGATCATGGCGGGCGTCTCAACACGAAGGATCTTGAGGCTGAGCTGTTGGGACTGCTTGAGCAAGCTTTGACGAAAGCGACTACTCGGCTCGATGTCGATACGGAGATCAAGAACGATGTCGCAGTGCTGCTGAAGAAAGCGCGGCAGAAGCAGAAGAAGGAGAACGAAGCCAAGTAGAGGGAATTGCCGCCAGAGATCCAACCGAAGCTGCTTAAAGTCGAGAAGGAGATGGCAAGCGGGTAGCGGCGCACTACAGCAACCGTCTGCAGTGGTGCATGGAGATTGCTAGAGCCACGACACAGAAGGGAATGCAGGATATCGAGTGCAACGGAAGATGGGCCACATTGGAGTGAAGGTGATGCGGTTGAACACGAAGCCAAATGCCAACTCGTAGAAGCGAGCAGTATGAGCAGTGGCAGGTGCCGTTGAGCCGAGCAAGAAGTATTGCATTCAATGAACAGTTCGCATACATATGCACATTCGTCTCCCTTCACTCTTTAAGATCTCGATCGAAACTCGCAGTCGAGAACACCTCGGAAATCTGCACCTCGCCATCGTCGTCGAAGTCGTCCAGAGCGGTCATCATCATGTGCGTTGGGATGTTGAAGCGCACGGCGTTGGCTTCGATCTTGTCGCACTGCGATAGGTCCACGAAGGCGCGATTGGCACACAAGAACGAGCTCATGTCGATGTTGTGCAAAAGGAGGCTCGCGCGACCCGGGGTCACCATCCTGCCGAGGTGCCCAAAGTCGCGTTCGACTTGAGCCGAAGAGCATGGGACGCCAAGCAGGATTCTTGCGATTTGCGGAAGAAGCTTGTAGTTGTGGTTGTCTAACTGCTGCCTCCAGAAGCGCAGCACTTTGTCGGTTGCCACTGGCAGTTCCGTGATCCACCTCTACACTTCCTCCTTCACTCGCCCTTCAGTGATGTCGACAACGTTAGCTGGCTCCAAGCGTGCCAAAAAAAACTACATCAAGTCGTCGTCAAACCCGCTTGTCACTTAGGCAAATTGAGTATCTTCAGTCGGATGCGAGTTGCTACCGTCGGCGCCAGCGATTGCAGTCATCGTCTTGCGTACTCTGTCCACCACCCGTCTGTTGATCACCTCTACCACTCTGTTTGCTTGATCTGGTGACGCTCCGCTGTTGATGTTCACGAAGCGGATGACTTTGCCATGGGTGAGCTCGAGGTTCTTGAACTGCGGCTGGAGGTAGAGCTGTATCTCAAAGATGAAGCTCGATTCCATCCGCGCGCACGCATCGGTATAGCGCTTGAAGTAGCGCTTGTCCAGCGCCTTCGCCAGCACCCATCGAGCCGTGATGATGGCAGGGTCCAGCTCGGCTGCAAAAAAATACTTCTCCGTTGTCTTCGTCGATCGGACGTCCTTGAGTGCCTCTCGCTTGTTCAGCGTGATCATCCGCAGCCGAAAGAGCGTGAGGAGAGCCTGTGACTGGTTCGGCTGCACCACTTGACTCATTGCGTTGAGTGCGCTGACAGGCTCAAGGAGCGAAAGCAGCTGGGCCATCACGTTTTGCTTGCCTTTGAGTGGAAATGGCACCGCAGTCCGCCGAACTCCCGTGGCGTCAGATCGAGCCTTGAGCCAGTCCTCTAGCGGCTTCCACTTCTCGATTATGCGCTCCACCATGCGCAGCAGCCCGAGAAAGCGGCGCGCTTGAGAGTTGACCAATTGGTTCGAGTGGCTCTTGCCCTCCAGCTGGCAGAGGGCCTCGAACAAAGTGCCCATCGCCTCGTTCTCCTTGACTGCCCTGGCCGTCCTCCGAATTGCTTCGACTAGCTGCGTCACCTCCAGGTTGCGCGTGGGGGAGGATGGCTCGAAGCCGAAAGCGGTTTTTGTGGCTACGTTGAGCATGTGCGCGACGCACCACTCCCATTGCAGGTCCAGCCCCTTGGTCATCATCCACTTGTGTCGCTGCCGCTGTCGCTCATGGCGCCGAGATGTTGCCGACGAACAGCCCGAAGTCGCTCAGCATCTGGATGAGCCACCTCTTGAAAGCCTCGCGGATGCCCTTCGACCGCGAGCCGAATGCAGAACCGAACCTCCGCGTTCTGAACAAGTAGGACACGAACTTCCACTCCTCATCCACGAAGTAGACTCGGATGCCGAGGTACTTCGCTCCTTGAACGGAGCACGTCTAGAAGTCCGGCTTCATGGTGAAGTTCCACACACTGTCTGCCACCAACAACTGGATGTATCGGAGCAGCTCGCATTTTGCGGACGCGTACAGCTTGACTATCGAGTGCTTGACGGTCTTGGCGTTGACGACGGCTCGAAACTCGTTCTTCACGACGATCTCGTTCATCAGCTTGGCGTCCTGGTACTCACCCACCCGAAAGGGCAGGTTGTTGAACAGGATGTACCTCGTGGCGAGCAGCAGGTGCAGTCTCGATGGAGCCTTGGAGAACATGGGGCTTGTGAGCAGGTCCTCCATCTCGTTTTCCATTCTCCTTTTGCGTGCGACCTGCACTTGCGTCTTCGTTGCAATGACGCCGTGAGCATCCTTGAGGTGCTTGCACGCGTTCGATGTCTTTCCTCCGTAAAGCGGGATGAAGTCCCACGTGTCGCGACACGTCTGGCTCCCAAGGCAGATTCACCTGAGCTTTTCCCGCTTCACGTGAAAGCAGCGCACGCCCCACTTGTACATGACAAACCTTTCGACCTTCGCAGGAGGTCGATGCTCGAACAGCATGTCGGCGTCGTCAAACGCACGCATGGCTTTCTCAACCGCAGCCGGCACGCTCATTGCTCGCCGCCCGCGTTCTCAAACTCGCAGTCGCAGGCTGTGCGCCGCTAGCACCCTTGGTCCGCCGCTTCAACTCGATGCTCGCGCGCCGCCGCACAACCACGTACACACCGCTCTGCCGCTGACCTTTTTCTGTTTGCTGTTTATGCGCCGCTCGATCCGTGCTGCCGCTCGACCCGCCGCTGGTTACTTGCAAGTCGCCCGAACTGCTGCTGACTTTGCCACGTACTGCTTGAGCGCCACCCGATCCACTGCTGCTGCTCCAACCGCTGGTCGCTCGCTGCTTGCACGACGTCCGATCTGTTGCTGACTCTGCCGCTCGCTCCTTGCGCAGCACTCGATCTGTCACTCGCTGCTCGCGCTCCGCCGAACTGCTGCTGCCGCTCGATCTTGAGCAGGTGTCGATATGCTGCGCGTACTCCACCCGAAAGGCTGATTCCGCTTCCTGTCGGTGCTCGCGCAGCACTCGATCTGGTGCTCGCTGCTCTTGCTGCGTCTGAACTGTTGCCGCTCGATCTGCCGCGTGTAGCTCCTTCAACTTCCGCTCTCGCGCCTAGAGGACGGGGGGGGTGGATGGTAGAGGCTAGTATGTAACGCCGAACACGCGCATCGGGCCCCGTGGATCTCGAAATGGCGTAGCACACGCTCACCGCTCATCTCATTGCGCGAGGACCGCCAGGGTCGTGCCCTTTGACCGGATTGTGTGGTTTTCATTGGAATACGCTTCTTTTCACCCAATGAGGCCTCTTGAAAAGAGACGTTTTATGTTGCCAGATCCGGTTGGGCCTTGAGAACGAAGTTTAGCAACCTAAACTACGCTTTTTTCTAGATTCTACTCAGAAGTGCTATCTTCTACATTTCTACTTCCCCTTTCAAAGGCGATTCGGGTATGAAGAAGGTATATCGATTTCATCACTTCCCTCACCGGTACTTCATCCGAGGCGTGTAGTACAGTGTTGTGGTCGAACTTAGCCTTCCAACTCCTTATGCTAAATAGCCTGTCCAATTCGATACGAGAGGAAAGGCGAGGCCGCGCACATGAAAATGTCGTCTTTGAGAATGTGGCACAGAAGAAGACTTGGAACTTTCCCTCCGGCGTTCTGTCGCCGTCCTAAGGTTAGGGCGCCGGTCTGTAACCGACGCGTTTCTGATTGGCCATTACCCTCACTCGTCCTTTTTTTGTCACTCTGGCGTAATCCGAATTATGTTTATCACTTTAGTCTATTTAGTAGTCTATTTAGTCTGAACACAAGACACTGTTTCACTTGCTCACCTCACGATGGAGGACGCGTTCTTGCTTGGCGGAGACGACGACCCCGACATGGGCGCGGCTGCGGACGCAAGCTCCGCTTTCCTCCTCAGGAGCGGGCCGAGTTATCCCGTCGTGGAGAGGGTTCTTCGCTTCGCCCACTCCGGCCATAGCTCACAAACGCTATGGAACCACTTCGCCGGAGACGCTGCCCGTGATGCTGCGATTGCGGCCGACCAGCGCCAGCAGCCCCGCACGACCCTGTTCTCCATGATGCTCCATGAAGAGACGCACGGCGACTCAGCCGTGCTGTCGGTGGCACCGCCACCACACCACCCACCCGGCTACCCCCGTCCGCTCACCCAAGCTCAGCAACTACTCGTTGCACAGTGGGAGTGGCTGGCTCAACGCAGTCAAGCGTCGGCTCAGCAGCGCGTACCGGAGTATCAGCCGGAGTATCAGCCGGGGTATCAGCTGCAATACCAACCACTCGAGTACCATCTACACGAGTACACTGCTGGCGACGGTGGTACCCACCACCGGTGCCAGCAGCAGCATCTTCAACTTCATGTGCTGGACGTCGTCAAGAGGCACCTCCACGCGTGGGAGCTGCCAGACCCCCCAGTTGCGCTGAATGGTGGCTCAGAGTTTCATACCCGGCATCGGCTATTCTACATGGAGGCACAGGTCACCTCTTCTCTGGAGGAGCGCCGCTCGCATGCGAGATGGCTGCTCGAGAACGCGAAGGTACTCTGGATTTTGCTGTTTCCAGACTCAAAGACTCCCTGCGCTCGCCTTCGCAATGAAGGACAGTGCGACGTGCTGCGGTGTCGATTTGCGCACAACTCCTCCACTGCCGGCAACATCATCATCGACCAAATCGACTCTGCAACTTCGATGATTTGGGTGGCTATGTATCTGTTCACGGATAACCTGTTGAGTCAAGTCAATGCTTGATTCTGTGTGTGTTGCTGATTGTGTCTGTGTGTGTAGATCTGCGACCGTTTGATCGCGGCCTACCAGCGCGGGGTCCACGTGCTCGTCCTTATGGACTTTGGTGGGGTCCGGGCGAGTGGAGCCTGGGTGTACCATCGGCTTATCCAAGCCGGTATTAACCCGCGCTTCATTGGTATCGACACCTTCCACATCAAGATGTGGATCATCGACACGAGGTTCACCGCGATCAGCTCTACAAACTGGACGCAATTCGGCGTAGTGAAGAACACAGAGTGCTCCGTGGTACTGAGCGGCGCACGGCTCGTGGACGAGTTTCACGCTGTGTACTTTCGGCTGTACGAAAGCGCAAAAGCACTCGACCGAGTTCAGGCAGAGTTGGATCGAGCGAGAGCTGCTGCTCTTGCTTCTCGCAGCGAGAGAGCACCAAGGTACTACTCGTCGTCGGCGCGGCCGACAAACTTTTGGGGCGGCGGCGGTGGTAGTCGCTTGCTACGGTAGTCGTGTAACACTCCTCAATCTCAATTTGTGCATTAAAGTCTGTCCGGAAGTTGTTGCACACACAGGTCGATCGTCTTCGTTCGCGCCTTGGACTCGGCGCTGCACCACGGGTCGCACCAGAACCACTCATGCGGTAGCAAGAAGACCTTGAGCTGGTGTTGCATGTAGTTCGGCAGGTCCTGGTCGAGGTTCGCGAGCGAGTTCGGGTCCGCGCTCAGCTGGTCGTACGCTGCGCACAGCGCGTCGCCCGCTCGAGCTGCCGGGAGAGCGCGAGGTCGACGACGTAGAGCGCGCTGATGTGATACAGGCGGCCGAGCAGGTGGTCCTTCCAGTACCCTTGGCGCCAGAACTGGACCCGACGTTGCGCGCATCGCAGAACGGCGTGTACCCGTACGGCACGCTACCGAGGCCCAAGTCCAAGAACTCCTTCAGGTGCGTGCGCACGACTTGGTCGGCGTCCTCGTAGATGATCTTCTGCACGCCGAGCGGGAAGAGCACGTCAGGGAAGAGGAGCTTGTAGCCCCAGACCACGCGCTGCTACTGCGTCTGCTGCCGGAGCCAGTTCGGCCACTTGTATGTCACGAGCTGGATGTCCATGCCGAGCACGCCGCGCAGCTCAGTCGCGCGACCGCGTACGAGGTGCAGCGCCCAAACGCCGGGCGTTGCCTGCAGCTGGAAGTACCCGAGGTTCCTCATCACGAGCGTGTCACAGTGCAGCCGCGTGGCCCCAACGTCGCGCTCCAGCACGAGCTGCAGGCCATGTGACGGCGTGTACTACTCGAACGTCTTGTCGCAGCATGTGCTCCACGCTCGGGTTCAGCTGCTTGTGCAGCATGAGTAGCAGCGCGCTGCTCATCTGCGCGGCCTCCGACAGCGGATCCAGGTACGCAGCGACCTGTGGCGCCGGGTCTCCAGGCAGCCGCGCGGCGAGCTCCGAGCGCTCGAGGCCCTTGAGCCGGCGGCACGCGCCGGCTTCTTGACGACCTCGA